>JAPYYS010000138.1:0-247396 GCA_030522525.1 Campopleginae sp. 14b
GAATTCTCATGATATTTCGCCGGAAATGAATTCGTATTTCATAATGAATGAAAATCTATTGATTCATGGCTTGTCTAAACTATCAAAAGAAAAAGCGGGCGGGGGGGGGGGGGGGGGTGAAAAAAAACTAACCTTTTCCGAATCCGTGTCCGAGTACACTCGACCAGGACGATATTCCGGTGGTAGATACGCCCTCGCAGCTTTCGGTGATGCTGACCGAAGTATGACTCTACCACGTGGTGTCAATTCCAGGGTGTGGGGAGTCACCACCGGTCCCACCCCAGAGCCACCCACTACTCCACCATCTGCAACAAATGGAACGTCAAGTTTTAATTACGAAATATCGCTCATATAAAAGCACTCGATGTTCTCCCTTCGATATTTATTAAAGCATTAAAAACTTTTCGTACAACCAGAATATTTTCATGGGCAATAAAATCCCATTGGAAATAGCATATCGTAGATTTTTAATAATTTTCCGAAGCAGAATTACAGCTTTTTATATTTCCTCAATTTTGCTGGTTTTGTTACTCGATTCTGTTTCAATTTCGACGGAATAAAAAAAATCTGGAAGATTTCCAGTTCACGTTATAATGAATCACTGGCAAGAAACCGCGAGAAGAAGAATTAGCCGGCGGTGCATGTAATTATGGTAAACAAGACGGTATTTTGCGGAAAAGCCTCAACATACCAAGCCCCTTTCACAACGCACCTGCGACCCACTTTTTGATGCTTCCGAAGTTGTTTGCTGACTATGATATACGTCTAAGTCGTTCAATTGCTTTAAGCTGCCAGACGCGGTCCGAGAGAACTAGGGTCTTCGAATTAAAGACGTAAAGATAATGGATTCGCGTCAAATTGAGCTATTCGATTTTTTTTGTAATTCATCGTGTTAGCTCGAAAAATAGATCGTGTCGTCGAGGCTCAAACCTGGCGAGAAACTCTTATTCGCTATATTTATCAAAGCAAGCAAAACCAGCTGGGAGTTTAAAAACTCGATGCTTAATTATTTACGAAATGTCTTCTTTTGGCATAAAGTCACAGCTGTCGCGGACTGTAACCGGCATCTAAATTCAAGATAATTTGCTATCCTAGCATTAATCCTGTGCGTGTCAGAAGCATTAGCAGTATTACGAGCACTAAAAAGTGTCCTAACGCAAGAGACAGGGAGCCGCATTTATAGGGGAGATGCTCTAGAAAGAGTAGCCGCCAAAAGGGTGAGATACGTGGTGAAATTCCGGGCTGAAAACCCTAGCTCGCTGGATAGCCTGAGGCTAAACGAGAGAGAGAGTGTAATACTCTCGACGGGCACGAGGAAAAGTGGCCCAATTTTGGCATTCTCAGTGAGCCTAGACTTTTTCCAACCCCCGCTGGTCATACGACCGCGGCCATCACTCGAGAAACGCGAATATTTCAACCAGCCAACTCCCCCTCACGTTCTTTTTTTTTTTTCCTGTACCATTATTCCCAGGTCGACGAGAAATTTAATCAAGCCGCAAGTGGTGCTGCTGGAATAAAAAGAATATATATTCCGTAGCACAGGAAACACGCCACACTTTTCCGTAAACGGAACATATTTTTGATTAACGATCCAGATTAAATCGCATAGGATCGTAACGGTGCGGAAAATTCAATTGTTAAATTTATTTTTCAACATTATCGCTTTCCTGTCCTGGAATATGTACTCGAAAGGGTTACACTCCTATTTTATGAGAAACGAGTAAAATAATGAAATAAATTGTAGGATGAAGGAATCTCGCGCTTTTGTCGGCTTTTTGGTGAATACAATGCATTCGGTGTATCAAGAGTCGTCTATCAAAGTCGGTGATGTTTTTTCCCCTATTTTCTTGTCCCGCACCAAGCAAAGAGACACGGGTATCGTGCGGTTTGCGAAACACACTGACCGTCAAGAATTTATGTACCTCCGGCGAGAAGACTGGATTAAAGCAATAGTGGTCAAGCTCGGTGGATGAACAGCCAGTAGTCCAAGCGTTAACGTCACCAACGATCAACAAAAGCACCAAGAGTTTCATACGCTGGAGAAACATCGAAGAGCCAGCCATAGCCTATTCCACACTCTTGGACAAATCTCGTGGCCCGTTTGTTTATTCGCACGTTACAACCTTCAACCACCAGCGTCGAGCCAATTCTGGAGAAAATAGAGAAAGCGAACACAACTCGTACCTAAAGGAACCGCACGAAGAGCGAGCCTACCCGTTGATTTCGTACTGGCGATGTCCTGTTCGAAGGGTACGTTGACAAATAAAAAAGAAAGTCATTGAGTATTCGTTATTTTTTCGATCAATTTATTTCTCCTTATTATTCGACCAAAGAAAATTGAATAATTATTGTTTACAATTGAGTAAAGATTATAAAATACATCTCTCTCAATCTCAGAAAATAGAAACAAAAAATGTCCGAGCTCAAGAATTTCGAGGCCCTGCTCAGAGTGAAAATATGAATTCAGAGAATCGCGCTGTTTTTTCTCTGAAAGAATCTTGGCCACCTACTCGACACGTGGGCTACATTCTTCTTGACGGCAGAATCCATAGGGAATCGCCGCCTCTCATTATTTTCCGTTTCGAGGGACAACACCTAGTTCCGAGTATGCATTAGCGAGATTATGATGATGAAGATGTGCGAGCATGGAGACGTGATAATTGATGGATAGTCGGTGAGTGCATTGTTTACATATGTGTTCTTGGGCGACCCTGGATTTTTTACAGTAACATTTCACCCTATATACGTCCTTTGATTCTCTCTGATGCTATACACATTCAACACACTCGACATCCGTTCTTCTCAAAAGCTCTCATCACCACTCACGAACCTCTTGAATAACACATATCCCCTCAAATCTACCACATTTATTTTCCAACAATTTATTTGCATTTTGCACCGAAAAATTCACAATTTTGTGAAGCAAAAATACACTCGATAAAAAAAGATAGAAAGAAAAAATGAGAAAACGATTCATATAATTCTGCTCATCGCCGTATCGCTTTTATTTATTACCACCGATCAATAATATTTATTTATTTATTTATTTGACTATTCGATCGATCCACTAATGATGGCGATGACTACGCCACGTCGCGGTACGGCTCATTGAACATTCGCCAAAGCTGAGGAGCCTTGGGCGAGGTAAACGCGCGGTACTGAGTCACCGCTAAACCAGATCAAGTTTGTCTCACTTTCTGGCTAATTCGAATTTATCAGCAACTGGATTGGCTTCTACAATAGTTTCTCATTGCGTCATAGATATACGCAATTCATTAGGTCAAGACTAATTAAGGCCTGCAATGAAGATGAAGGGTTTGTCGGCGAGCGAGACAAATACCTTGTTGAAGACGGTAATACCTCAGAAAGGAGTAATTACCATGCGACGAGAGAAGGTCGAGACCAAAGCATACTGAATAAGGGTTGGAACGTATATTTATTTCTACAAGGATAAAAGGTAACTAAGCGTCGCACGTACGTAAGGCCGCCAGGTCTGCGATTAAATTTTCCTCCTGGAGAAAAGGTTGGGTCGTAAGTATTCATTAGGTTGTGGGTGTAAAAAAGTGACAAAAGCGTCAGCGTTCTCTTAGGCGTTACAGAAAGCAGTCGTGGCGGCGTGTCTTTCCGGCTAAATGAGTGCCAGCTTGTTACACCGATGAGATTTTTAGGTGTGCGCTAATATCTGCGTAACGACGACTCGACTTTGCTCTATAACTCAGATCCGAGTGTACCTTTTTTCATCAGCTAACAGAGAAAAAATCGACCATTTCCTCCGTGAGAATGGGCCATCCGGTAAAAGACGCTTGAATAGCTTGTAATTAGAACAAGACTATGCAATTTTTCTTCACGACCATGTCCTAGGAATTAGCATGAGTATTTTTCCCTCGCAAGGCTTGAACAGACTTCCTGTATTCAGAATCTTTTTAATTCCGTGGTAGAAGATTTGCCGAATTAAAATTGAATGAGTAAAGAGTTTCTCCCGTTATTTACACGACAAACAGATATTAATTCATGGTTTTACGCACCGTCGGGGTTCAGCGATTCTTTTCATTGGAGAAATAAAAAAAAACAGTTCCTCGAAATTTCTGCTGTAAATCTGACCCCTCCTCGAAAAATGAATTCCCTACAAGATCGGGCATGAGAGAATAATAATAAATATCGTTACTCGGTCTCGGTGAAAATTTCACTTTAATAAATAACCGTCTATGCATACAAACGTTCCGTAACTAGTGTTGTAAAGTCTCAATTATAGCTCTTCGCTAACCGGCTATTACTTTAGAAAATCAGAGGTTGAGAGCTGAAGTGTGTAATCTTAAGCTCTTGGACACGTGATTAAGATTCCCTCCGGAGTTCAAGTAGATTTTCCCTTGAAATATAACTACAGCGCAAAGAGAGTTGGCCAATCAATTATGAATAAAGAAATCGTGACTATATTTGGTTATAGAGTCGCTGAACTGATGGAAAAATTCAACAGCAAATTTAATCCTTTTTACTTAATTAATTAAATGATTGAGCGAAATGCACGATACTGATAAAATGAGGATACAAGTTTGAAGTATAAAAAAAAAAATGTGTAAACTATATTTTTTAATTCCTGATTAGACATATGTATTTTTCAAACATTTTGAGACTGAACGGCAAAAAGCAGAGGATGGAAAGGAGCAGGAGAAGGGAATAGCGGAAGTGTGGAAAGTTGAGAAATCCGAGTGCCCTCTGACGTTTTCACAGTCTCCATAAAAGCGCTACCTCACGTGGCAGAGTGCCAATAACTTTATCGGCACGTAAAATATCTAGCGAAGCTGTGCAAGTGACAAGAGTTTGAACGGCGTTTTATATACAACCCATAATGATTACGTACTGTTGAGTGTACTCTATAAAAATGGGGATTACGATCGTTGCAGGATGCAAAAAGTTATGCATTGATAATGAAATCCTCGAATTCGACGATTTATGATTTTCGTAGGTCACTTTCATGCTTGTGAATCTATACAAATAAGTAATAAATAATAATCACTAATGAATGGATGTGATAATTAATTAATTATGCATTTATCGATGTCACAATTATTCCGGGAAAATCGGAAGAAGTTTTCGAAGGTTAGCATAATAATTAGTAATCAATTTTGCTTTGTTTTGTTGCATGGGAGCCATTTTATGGATTTGCATGTGGGCAGACAAGCTCATCCATGTCAGATGACTAGAAAATATGTCTTTTTATATAATGTACGACGTTGCGTAGATGAGTCTCATTTTCATGTCGTTCTCAATGATGAATAGGACAAAAACATGTTCATCCTTGCTTGCCTTCTCGTACATACATGTGCGGATATGAATGTGTCTCGTTGCAGAGCCAAATAATGAGCAAAGCAACGTGTGGTTGCTGGTGTACATTATTCCCTGCGGCATAAGAGACTGTGGGCTTTTCCTTGCCCGACGAACAGCAGCAGTGCACTCTAGTGACGTGCCTCGAATCCGAGAATTGTACCGAGTTGACAACAGAGAGAAAAGCAAAAAACAAATTCGCGATGTAAAGCGAGAAATAAGGAAAAAAAGACGAGCAGGAAGAAGAAAAAATCTGTGTGGGTAAAAGCCTGACCGAGGAAGGGGGAGAACGAGAGACAGAAGGGAGGCGAGCAGGGGGTCGAAATTGGAAGAAAGGTATGAAAAAGGCAAAACGAGAGAGAAAAGTGAAAAAAAAAAGGTGAAGGAGGAAGAAGAGGAATGAAAAAGAAAAAAATGAGGATTCACCCGAAGAGAAGAGCAAGAAAGAAGGAAAAAACGATGAGGAAGGAACGAAGAGGGCAGAAAGCGAGCGATGCAAAAAGCTCAGCGTCGTTCACTACTCCGAATACAAAACGTCACACTCTTCAACTTTGATATATGCTGCGAACTCTGTTCAAATATACGTGCAGTATATATACAGTGGCCCGAAATAAGCGAGGTTTAATTCTCAAATGATAGATATCTCGGGATTGGGTTGCCGCATTCCCATCAAACGAATACCGCTAAAAAGGTTGATAAAAATGGAAACTCTATACTCGAATTTTTTCCTCAACACGTTTGAGGAAAAGCCTCGTTTCGCAGTGTGCAAGAATCTGCACGACAGGCTTCGTGCTGCATTTTTCTTTCATATTCCTCTTTTTACGCCAATGCATTAGCATCTCATACATAAATATATTTACACGTGTTAATGGAATTCGTTTACCATGAATTCTCTGACCTTTGACGTCCTCTCGCTTTAATTACAGATCCAGAATTTCGATTGTCTAAACTACTGCTTCATCTGCTGGTAGAGTCAAATCTTAATTAAATCTTTACTGAGGTAGTTAGAACTCTAGAGTCTCCAGTAGAAAGAAAAGTGGTAAAAACTTTCAACTACGTCTTGAAGTCTTGAGACTCACCAATGACATGCAATTCTCATCGAGTTTATCCAAAATTTATTGAGTTCGTGTGTGCACTAATGAAAAAAAGTATCTATAACACGAAAATTATAATCGTCTCAAGCGTTAAATAGCAAAACCGATTAATTATATTTTTGACGTAATGACAAATTCGACGCAATGTAACTTCGTGCTTCGTGACAGCTAAGAGAAACACTTTTATTTCCACAATAAATACTAGCAGGGAGTAAAACTTCAGACTCGAGTCTGTTTTGATCGAATTAAGGAGGGAGGTTGAAACTCACGTAAAGACAGAGGGAGAAAGGAAGCTAATGACTCGCCTTTTACTCGTGCTAGTTTTTCCTTACAGCCTTAATTTACATAGAAAAAAAGAAAACAGTTTTCGTTCAGCGATCTCTGCACGAGCATAAAAAGCTCTACCCAACTTCCTGCTTTGAAATTAGGTCTCTGGTTTTATTAGTGTCTAAAGAAGAAACTCGAAAAATTAGCAAGTCAATCAAATGGTCACGCATTAGTGAGAGTTGTATAGAGTTAATTATTATGATGATACATTATCCACACATACGCATTGTAAGTGGAATTCTCCGTTCGTATTCGTTGGAACGAGAAACTGCACGAAATTGGAATATCGAAGTGAAAGTTTAACTGCTGCTGCATCCCCCAATATCCAAAGCTTCTGAATTTGCACTCCGTGTTTACTCGAATACGGATACAAGCAAATGTGTACAGGGTATGCAATTTTCATGGGACCAAGCCGCGGTGAATGTTTTCATTAGAAGAATTTTCGTTCGACATTCGAGTCATCCATTCGAGATAATTAATGTTTGAATTTTCCGAGAACGGAATGTATGAAAATTATTGTAATTCAATAGCAAGAGACTGGATCGAATGATTCATCTAAAAATTGTCACCCCATAGATACCTCGAAGGATGGTGCTCGATTCTCCTGCTTTGCCAAACGTTTCATCTCCCTTGGAGTCAGTATGTAAATCAGCTATGAAACAAGATATATCACAACGCTCGAGAGAGACTGTGGGTTGTACAGTATTATGTACTTTGTAGGGTATACAGCAGTTTCGTAAAGTCAAGTAGTTTTACCCTCAACTTCTCGATCTCTCTATATACATCGCTATATACGAGTATATAGGTACATGCTACGTTAACAAAACAATAGTATCGAAGCAGGTGGATAACAGGTTACACAAACGTGTACTTACGATATGCAATGAGAAGTTCGTGACCAAAATTTAAAGGGTGACGGAAAGTTGGATTTTTTTTTGTTCAAATAGAAGCAGGTGGATTGCCTTAACTGTAGGTAAATGATTGCAGCGTGTTATACTTGGTAATAGGTCAGTTCTTGGCCATGAGAATGATTTCTCGATTGAGCGCGCGAAAAAAATCGATTCTTCGATTATGTCTGCTCGTCGTCACGTAGATTTTTCATTTCGATGAAAGATAATGGCGCAGAATAGTTCGAGAAAATAAATCGCAAGGCATCATAGGAATTGGAAAAATATTCCCACTGCGAGCGATAAAAAATCTATGAATTTTAAAGTTTATCAAACTCGCGAATTCGAAGCATTTTTTAATTAAAATTTTTCCGGTGCTTTCTCAATTTCAAGGTTTCGAGGAGAGCTTGAAATGAATTTTGGGTGAAAGAGAAATGATGTAATTAAATTATAACAGGCCGGTCGCGCTGCTTTTGTATTTTTAACTCCCATATCGCAGAAAAAAACGTTTTTACGTTGGGTGAGAAAAAAATAGAGAGAATGGAGTTGTTAATCGGTGCTTGCACGGGATTAAGAATGGGGGTAGCCCACCCAGGAACGTTAATTATGTCATGAACAGTTCACGCGTAATTGCCGGGCAGTTGGAAAGCAATTATTTTTGTATATTCCAGAATCGAGGATTAAAGTTCGATGAGAAAGAAACTCCTATAATTTTTCGACTCCCATGAAAAAGCGACGCGGCAATGGGAACTGAAACATTCAAAAGCTGAGTAACCACAGTTTAATTTTGACATCTCTCTGTCTTCCCCCTCCTCTGATCTTCTCGAGTTCGCATACCAGAAGTTGAAACTACTATAGAATTTGGAATATAAACCTCGAGGGTTTAGCTATGTGAGGTCGCTTGCCAACCGCTTTAGTATTATTCGTGCTATGTCGCTTTTCGCTTTATTCTACTCATAGGAATTCCTCACATACATCATGTGTATGTATGTGCATATAGAAAGGACCTAAGTCAACTTCATATGTTGGGATTACCACCTCTCATAGTTTCCATCTCTAAACTCAGTGTATCTCTTCCGCTTCTCTCGTGTTTGACATGTCACCACCCATCATGAAACTCCTTCATCTCGATGGTCCATACCATAGCCTTAGCTCATGGATTCGTGAGCTACCAAAATGGTATCTCCTCTCCAGGAGGATCCTCATGATGAGGGCGAAGCAACATCAGAATCGGTATGCGAGTGATAACATCCAATGAAACGATCGTTAGAAACTATAAATTGAATACACACCAAGATATAATTTCGGAAAATCGAAAAATGAGGTTCCGCAGGGCCGGAGTCCGTTTAATTTGCACGCGAATCTGTGGGCGTATACGCGGTGACCAGGGGAGAATCTCGTAAACAACAGAGAAGCAAACGGGACATTGTTCGGTTTTTTTTAGTAACTTTAAAGTATAAAAAAAAATTTAAGCAACGCTTTGAGAATCTCGAGTGGGTTGTTTCAAATGTGCTACTGCTTTCGTAAATATACAGAGTGGAAAAAGGAGAGCGCGAAGTAAAGTATGAGAGGAAAGTATAGAGGTTTGGCATGGAAGCTCGAAAGAGTGAGTACGTCGTATATACACACGCAGGAAACGACACAACTCCATTACGTTTCACTTCGTCGTAGCGCCATAAAGAGGAAGTGGTAGAAAGGAAGTGAGAGGGGGAGGGAAAGAGACAGAGTGAGTTCTAATACTCTACGACTCTTTTTAGTACTCCGTTCCTACAAGTACTACGGGGATGGTTACCTTCAATCTTGACTTCTCTCTCTCTCTCTCCATCCCTTCACCCTCTCGCTGGTTAAATTGATCCACGTGTTTTATTTGTCAACGGGGTTCCACGAAAACAACGTACGGTTCAAGCCAGGGCGGGCAACGCGTCGGAGCAGAGAAGGGGAAAGGCTTACGTCAATTCCGATTCGAGCAGAAGTGGCCTCGTTTATAACGTCACCATGACGACTGTCGTCGTTGTCGAATGGAAGCTTCGTAATAAAATTCCCCGAGCGTTCTTACATCGTGGATTTCAAAAAAATTATAATGATAATAATAAGAAAAAGTAAAATAAAGGGTCGCGTCAAGGCGAAGGAAATGGCCTGTCTCTCTTCTTACGTTGGCAACTTTCTCAAAGAGACATTCAAAAGAAAATATGTGAATGCGTAAATGCCGTTAAGCTGCTGATGGAGTTGCCTTGGGCTCGTTAAAAAAGACATGCGTAACTTTACAAAGATTTGTAAATGATATTGTATCGGTTTTTTTTTCGTATTTTTCACAGTGAGGGATTCTGGGGACTGAAATATTACGAGAAAATGGCGTTACGGAAATCCGCGCACGAGAGTATTCTCGAAAACTCCCCCAGCGTGTGAAAACTCGTATATACCGAGCCAGCGAGTGGAAAAATCCGGCTTCGGTCAGACAACCCACAGACGTGCACTCGCCTCGATTCACTGAAACGAGAATTTTCCGATCCTCGCGTTTACTCACTCCAGGAGTTGAAAATCCTGCTCGAAGTTTCATCGAGTGGTTAAAATTTCAACTACACGCATATACACCGCCCTTTATTATTCACACGCAATCACTATTCCGATAAAATTCGAAGAATCGCTTCTCAGGTGAGAAAGAGCCAGGGCAGAATTCAAATAATTAAACGTTGCAATATCGCAACAACGCATTTTTGTTATTCTTCAAAATGACTCCATCAAAATAAACACCGCACGATAAGTATTTGAATTATTATTGAACAATTTCTATCAAAATGTAAAATAATGAATTTTAAATCAATAGCAAAACTGGGAACATTCAATGTTACATTGTTTAGTGGACCCTCGGTTAACAAATATTCTCCAGGATGTGGAGGCACGTCAAGATCTTTCGGATATGTTGCAGAGAACGCCTGAGATGTCGAGGGCTTGCGTGGCTCGTACACTATTCCCACACAAGGGCCAAATACTTGGCATTGTGAGCATAGCTATTACACCTCTCTTCGTTCTGACATTGAAGAGGGATGCTGGAACTCTACGAGTCATAATTCACTTGTATTTCCTACTATTATGCGTGGCAGGTAATCTCCGAGTTGCTAGTATCGTGTTGCAGAAATTACAAGAATATAAGTTGTCCGGTAATCAAGATAACTCCTTGACTAATAAACGGAATAATGATCACAAAAACAACGATGATTTTTCGTAAAAACTTGACACGATCCTTGGACAAGCTAGACGAGGATTAAATTTGGATATTAAATAAGAAACTCCTCAAAGTAAATCGACGTGACAATGTCATAGCAAAATCATAAATAAAAATCGATTTACAGCGTCATATCCGAGCAATGAGGAATTCTCTAGACTCGACGCCACAAGAGATTACGAATATCACGTGGACGTGTTATAGAAACAAATCGATTCGTAGTAATTCGATAGAATAACAGATTTAACAACGCAGTTAAGCGTCTGTACACGCTGGGTTAGTTAATTGTTCCAGGAAATTGCAGCACGATGGAGTCGAATAGGTTGTTTTAGTGGTAAGTCACGCTTGCGTGTGATCCTTTGAATAGAATATCCGAATAATAGCCTCGAATGGTTAGCAGTAAGTCATCAATTGAGCGCAATCGAAGGACAAGCGGTGTCAAGGGACTTTGCTGAATTTCAACATCAGGATGACCCCTACTCTCATCCATTCAGTTGCGTCATTCTCCGAGTCCGGCTTTTCCCCCCTTTCCGCGATCTTTTTTTTTCTTTCTATTTTTTCTTGCTCGTCCTCATCTTTCCCTTCTTTTCCGACGTCCTTGTCTTTTTTCTCTATTTATCTCTTTCATCCCCGCCGCTCATCTCTGCCTCTCTTTCGCTCTTTATCTATCTCCCCCGAGTCATTACACTCCCCAATCCCCAGAAGCGAGCCAGTCTGACTTCCGATAGCTCGAGAGATCGAAGGGACGAGACATCGCAATTACAGCGATTGGAACCATGTCCCAGCCGACCGACCAATATAAATACACATCGATCTATGTCCTCCGAGGCTTTTACAGGTTCGTGACATAAAAAAATCACGGAAATTCCGCCCGCCCTATTGTACACATAACACCTTGCCCATTTGACACGAAAAGTAGATTGATCGGGAGGACCATTGTCGCATTTATTTGATTCCATTGCCAGTTCAATGCTCTAAATCTTTCAACAATTCGTCGCAAAACTCCGAGTAATATTAATACGAAACGATACAAAATTCGCGATTTTTTTGAAATTTGTAGAAATTTACTGGGAATTGCGCAGAGTATTTTTATTTCTACTCGAAAAAAAAAATTTCATTCATCTCGCTAAGTATTCTTATGAATCCGGGAAAGGTCGATCGCCATGAATTTATCGTTTCATGCACCAGGACACCATTGATCGTGCACGTAAGAAGTAAAAGCTCTTTCTCGCCCTCGAGCTTCGATGGCCATCAATTAGTAGCAGGCTAATGTATATCATCGATCAAACAGCCCTTAAGAACGACGGCTTCATTGACAAGCATGTGATTCAGATTGGGAAATTCAGGACAGACCAAATGGAGCTTCCTTCCACAGTAAAGAGGATGATGAATACAGAAGGACATTAGCTCAGCTGGACTCAGCCATGAAAAAGAGTTCCCTAAACGTTTTTTCCCTTTCATCTTCGAGGCATTCGAAGGTGAACTCGATTCTTGATTATCTAGCAGCGTCCACGTCATCTCTGGGTTGTCGTGACAGAAATAAGTCTAACATCCGGTGCGAAGCCATCCACGTGGGCAATATCATGTTTTCGACATTTATTCGAAATGCAAAGCATTTTTTTTTTTCATTGAACAACCGTCAAGTGAACTGCAGAAAAATGGTGAAGCACCGAAAATAATTTCTTATAGATTTTTCAATCAATTCATTAATTTTCTAGATTTTACAAGAAAAAATGAATTTACAGCGAAATATCGTCAAAAGGACGCCTCCCAAAATACCCAAAATGGAACATGGCCCAATGATTTCTCCTCAAATGCTGAAAAGGCATCTGAAAGTCCATCAGGCGCTAAATTGTGATTCTTAGTAAGAACGACACCGCGACAGAAATATGAAAAGTCGGAAAAACTACGATGAGGCGTGGAAATCTTTGGGCAACTCAAATTATCCAAGTGGAAACTTGCTTTTCCTTCTTCCGTGTGACCGTGACCCACAGTGACCGTGAAACTCGGAATCATTACAGACCAGTCAAATGTCATTAATAATCGCTGAAATATTTCATTTTCGATATTTTCGAACCCTCGTCTGCAAATCTGCACGCCAGATCCATTTTTTTTTAAATTTCAACATGACCCATTATTCGAAGATAAAAAAAACACTCGTTATTAATTAAAACTTGAGACTTTGAACAGAACGAACAATAATTTTGAAAGGCGCGGTAGAAATAACATCAATAGTGAAAAATATTTAAAAAAGTGATCGAAAAAGTTTCAGACGATTCGATTCGGAATGTCCCATGCACGAATGGGAAAAGTATTGGAAGGATTTGCGGTAGGATCACTTCGACACCCACAATATACACTCTGGACCGAACAAGGGACTATAAGGAGCGAAACAAATCAATAGTATCTAGTGCCTTAGTCTTCGGAACTTTGAAATTTATGGTAAGACAAAGTTTCTCTTGCACAAACTTATATACCCGCCACAGATCACGGATCGATATAAACTTGAATGAATTTTTTCATTGCTAGTAGACGGAAAAATTTGAAACCGCAGTTGCTTTTTGCTCTTGCTTTTTTCGAATAATCATTGGTTCACGTGCAACGTAAATACAGAGAAAAAATTAATTTCCAATAGCAAGCCTGCTATCGGAATTCGAAGTCATAATAAAACTGCGCAGAGAACGTCAGAGCAAACAATCTTTCGTTCAATTTTTCTCATCCCTCGTTCTGCTGTCAAATGTTCGATAAAGAGTTTTATTGTCTGCAATTTTCCCATGAAATCATTCATAGAGGAGCAGTGTTTTTTCGAGCTATCGTTTTTCCCTTTTTTCATAAGCTTATGCCAGATGCAAAGATATAAAGTAGCATACCTTGAGGATACCTTGAGATAAATTATTAATCTTTCCAACAAAATGGAATTCTCGTCATTGGCAGATCCACCGATTCCCAGATCAAGGATTCAGTCTTCTTTTTATAATTACCAGCAACTATATCTACCACCTTAAGATTTCAATTTAGATGATAGTTATTCTCGGACTTGCTGGAATCAAATGTCACGTCTATAGGTCACGTCGACCCAATTCTCTCCACCCTCATACTAAAGTCAACTATAGCAGAGGGTAAAGTTTGCCCGGACGAAATTATTGCCGTTTCGCACAAGCATCTGTCGTATGTGCTGTGGTGCTAAACGAATTATCGGTCGGGAGGTGAAATGTATGAAGTAACGATTAAGCACACGTAAGGCACACACACACACGTAGACAATGTGTTGAAAAGTCTTCGAAAGTCGTATGAATTTTGGAGAGGCAGGAAAATTTTTCTCGTGGAAAAATCTGAGGACTTTTCATCCACTTTTCAATCTGACGATGAAAAAAGATGTGGCCCGCGACTGTTTCTTGACGCCAGGCATTATTATTAAATAAAAATTTCAGCAACGGTCCATCGGAGTGTTTTCGGAGCCTGTTGTGAAGAAAATGTTGGACGATTCATGAGAATCTCAAAATGAGAGGAACTGCAAAATGTTTATAGACTTGACTCTGTCCCGGTGACAACCTTTAAGACTCTTGCTTCGTCCCCAGTGAGTAGTGTTGCTCTATAGTAATCTCTACCCCCAGATATACGCTAAAAACTGTAAGCTGATCACAAGCTCTCGCGTATCGTCCTTCAAACAACTTAAAAGTTATTTTTCACGATGTCTTGACTTTTGTTTTAACGCGAGAGAACTCGAGTTTGACGAACATTTAAGTTGAAGACCGGGAGGTTTATGACTGGCGGAATCAGGATACGATGAAGGAATGATGAATAAAAGCGTAGCTCGATTTGTAAGGAACTAATTGACGTTCGAAATATTTCAGAAACTTTGAGAAATTCCTATTGTCGTTTGAAAATGTTTAAAAATACATTTTTGTAACTTACTGGATAGGAAAAGATCTTGGAGGGCCTGGGCCGCCTGGCATAGAAGAGCCCAGGTCTCTGGAGCTGCGAGACCCGCACCCCTCAGAGCAAGAACATCCCCTGCCACGACGGCGAGCTCGGAGCTGCCAACCGCCTCCGTTTGCATCCTGCGAATGACAGAGAAAACAACGTCTTACAATGACGATTCAGAGTGGAGTGAATTATTCAATTGACCGTCGTGGAAACACACGATTTAAATTACATAAAAAAATGTTATCCTCGAAGACTGTATTTCGGTTCGACCTTGACACAAGCGCCCATACCACAATGGTTTAATAAATAGCATTGATAGATCCTGAAAAATTGTATTTTTTATGCGCCACTGCAGGTCCAAATTATTTCTCAATTCTCTCACATTCATCATTCCAATTTTCACACTCATCCGTGATAAGCGTTCGATCAGCCGAGCTTGCGGTATATATCGTTGAGAAAAACAATCAGCAGACATCGGGAGGTTCACACAATACCCAAGTGGAACTCATTTCCACACATCCGCTTGATGGACATCATCCCTCCGAGTTTTCTACCACGCGACAGCGAGATCGAATCGTTATCTCAGAATGCTCATTATTTTTAACCCTCCAGGAATGGAAGTTCATAAAATTATGAAAATACAAAATCCAACTTTCCAACCCGGAAAGACGTTGAATTTTTTTGTTACCCCAAATATCACCTCGAAGGATTCGTATCATAGAATTCATTGGACTTTTTCGTACATATGAGTATATAGGTTGAGAGGTTTGGCGAGTAGTGTGAGAGAAGGCAAAGGTCACGAATCTCTTGCGACGACGAGCCTCGATAAATCACATCCAAGTGGAATTGAATTATGTTGCATGGTCGCAGGAGGACGGTTCTCTGGTTCGCGATCTCAACGAGTCTCATATTTGGCCCTATATGCTTTGACTCTGGTGATGATGGTCTGCACTCCATTCGGTTTGATCGGGCGCTTCGGTGATGCCTCTAATGTAGTTATCACACATCCAATACCCGTCCAATTGACTCCACAATCTATTTTCAATTCGCACCTCACCATACACATCTACACATTTAATCTGATGCATATACGGACCATGGGAATGTCCTTGAGGATCGTGGATACCACGGGAAAAAAGGCATTTCCTAATTTTTCAATTATTTGCATTAAAGTTTTCCGCTTCCTTCTATTTTCTGGTATTTTTTTTGTTTTTTTATCGAAAATTTAATTCGATCAATTGCAAACAGTGAAGTTGAAGTGACTCGAAGTTTTATTCGACCTTTCTGAATTTATAATATTTCGCATATATGGTGCATAGAGCGAAATATTTCTACAGCAAAGCCTCAATTTCCTATTATTGAGAACCACACGAGCTTGCAAGATCCGGTGGACCGCGGATCGAATCCGTGTGTACCCTGTCCACTCCTCCATGACGCCAGTCGAGGTTAACTTCCGATAATTCTCGTGGTCAGCCACGCCAATATCGAGCCCATTATCCACAATTGACACAAACGTCTATGCCAGAGAATATTCTTGAAATTGATTTCCTTTCATAACTGTTCCCGAAGAAGCCAGTTTGTGAAATGGTGGTATCAGGTAGGCAAAGGAAATGGGACTAGGGGAGGGTCATTGAGTTGGAAAGAAGTTGTCGGAATTATCGAATCTCTTTGGGCCGAAGATCGAAAGATTTTTCCTTGGCGAATTAGAGCGACGAGAAGAAAGCCATTTTGTCTGTTTATAATTGGGAATCCGATTAATGGGAGAAAAGCGAAGAAAACCATGAAAATGTGAATCTCGTTGGCAAATTTTTGCCACATCAAAAGCATCTGTGTTTTTCGCAGATATCGATTTTTCTCCTGTCCCATGTTACAAATACACTGAAGCCTTTTGCCCAGAGCTCTTGACGCGAGGGGCTTTGCCAACGCTGGAGTGTTGTAATAGAAGTTCCCAATACATTTTCGCATGCTCCGAGAAGTGCAAATGCGAAATTCGGGAGCACCACCTTCGAAAAGACCATCGACCTTAAAAAAGTGGTACGAAAACGTCAATGGCTTTCACACCGACGACATCGGGATATCACGGTCATGGTGATGTTCTCGCGTTCGCCTCACACTGCATGACACTGCATTCAATTCTAGACAAATATACAGAATATTTCAAATTTTATTTTCAAGCTTTTTTTATCGCAAACATGTTCCGGAATTCGGAGACGACATTTTTTTTGTAATTTTTTCTTCGTTGCCCTGTTCAGTGGATCTTTCCCTATGTACTCGATACTTCAATGAATTTGACCCAATTTGCACCTTCGATTCAATACCTCATCGTAGTTCATTGAAATCCAATCGAATTGATATTTATTTGAAGATTTCTCAAACTACCAAGTGTACGCGGTGTTGATACTGCTTTTGAAAGGACCTATACATTAAGGAGTAAGAAACCGTTCAGCTGCTACGAAATTGACGCCGAAAGGGAAGTAGAAGGAAGTGAACATCGTCTTCCTTCAAAATGCAAATACATTATGTACATTCGGTGCATACATGAGCTGTTTCTAAATTGTTAGTACAAGCAGTTTGCGCCTTGACTTCTCCGATTTTTCCAGAAAGTAATATTTTTTTGTTTGTTTATATGATCGGTTGAATTTTATTTCGATTTTTGTATTGTGCATCCAATATTTCACGATACCTTAGACATCGTCGAGAGGTGCATCCGCACGTGCCGGTACTCTTGATTTGATGATCTCGTGAGGTGCAATCGGGTTTCCCCGGACTCCTGGGAGATAATAAACCAAGCAGGACACTCCGACGAGAAATAAAAAAAATAAAAAAACGAGGTCGAACATGAGGAGAGAATTTAGGGTCATTAGCTGCATCGTCACCCCGGAAACACTTTTCTCACCATTACACTCGAATCGTTAATACACTCGCGAGGCTATTCAACCCGAAGTTTTGATTGTTTATTGTCGTCACTGCGATCTGAATTTAAAAATAAACGAATATCATTTCCTGTGCAGAGTTAATCTTTATTTTTTCGATAATGCTTCCACGAATATCGAGCAGAACTCTTAAGGGCAACAAAAATATTGTCTTTAATTACTGAATTCGCTATCGATCCTACGCATCTTTCGATTATTTGGGATGATATTTTGAAAAATGGCAAAGTTTCGGATATTTTTCTCTCTGTATTTCCAGTGTATACATCACCCGGCAACCCAGTGTTGAGCTCCAGAATCGATTTCGGTCCCGAGTATATGGAAAAATGTGGTAACAGAGTCGTTGATTCGGGGGGAAAAAAACGTTCGCTCCAAACGTTCCCTTTTCACAAAGAAGAATCGGACATGCGTATCGGCGTGAAAGTGAATAACAGGATGATGGTACATGGAAAATTTGAAAGTCAATTGGAACCGGTATTAAAACGTGTGCATTCGAAGCGAAAAGTTTCACGTCCGAGTACCAATCGAAGTAATCGAATTAACAACAGGCTAGCACCGGTGGATCGAGTGAAAATTCTCATGATTTGATGTACTGCTGGGAGTAACCTACATCGATGACGTATGGGGGCGCAACCACCTATTCTCACTTACGATGTAAATTGATGAATCCAAAGTGAATTGTAATCGGTTCTGTTTCATCCATGAATCTCAAGCAGAACCGCTGACACAAATTGTAACGTGACAGCAAAATTGACACAAATTCGATTGTTCGATCATTCAAACTCGTTTATCGTCAAGTTTTTTATCCGGAAAATCCCAAGCCGGAAAATTCTGTTGGGTCAATCGACATGTCGAAAAATTCAGAAAAAAGCCTCAAACACTATAGACGATAAATATGAACGGCTTCTTTTATATTTTTCCTCAACCCCCAAGGTCGACGACCCACGAGACGTTAACATTCGTAATCCGGACTCGTTCGGACAATTACACGCCCACAGGGATCCTACTCAAGCTTTTTTCTCAACTGCTGGGGCAAGAGGAAACGATAACACTTGTCATCTGCAAAAGAACAACAAAAGGGTCGGTCAGGGCCAAAATGAAAGTGCGGGAGAACGAGTATGGTGGTTGTTGAGAAAATCGAGGGTTCTTCGGTTAACAATTGATCGAAGATTAGAGATATATCTCGACGGTAGAAAAGTTCTTTTGTACCAATGACAACGTTGGAAAGGAGATGGCACGAGGAGAAGAAATCCCAATGGCGAGAGCACGATCAAAAAGCACTGACAACTTCACAGGACAATGCAGGCCTTTGCGAAAACCACTGCTTATTCATTTTCGATTCATTGATAAAGAATCGAACGATGAAAAAGAGCTCTGAGCGTTTTTCCTCATCGCCTGAGCTAACTTTATCCCCAATCAATTGTTCTCATCATTTCGTGTTTCGTTTTCGTTTGATAATTATTCCCAAGCTCCTGCATTTGGTAACGAAATTCCTCTCGCTGCTCGATAAAAACTAGATTTCATTCTGGAGTTTTTTTTTCCCCTGGAGCACGTACAACAAGATAAAACAACTCGGTAGAATCGCAAGGCTTTCATCAAGTCGCACTTGACATTATTTCAGTCTCCAGACGACTGCACCTCGTGATGCAGATTGGCATTGCTGACGTACAACCTGATATGGCTGTGGCATATTTAACGCTCGTAGAACACATGTATGACGAATACCAACGTGTATATGAATGTGTTGGAGTAAATGGAAGGATGGATCTGTTTCTCGTTATTCGCTGACACGCTGGTGTTAACGGGTCAACCCCAACGGATCAACTTGAGCGGTTTTAACTCTCTAGCTTCGACTATTCACTTCTCCCTGGACGAATGAATTTCATTCACTTCCACAAATACCCTAAGAAACTTTGATATCCTCATCATTTCTCTACTCCACCGAAGATAGAGACTATAAATATCTCCCATTCTCCTAAATGATCTTCGCTCTTTACTATTCATTCCATTTCTTCATCGTTTTTACTGTGAAAACATGATTCAATATTTTTTTAATACGACAAATCAATTCCAGAATTTTTTCGCAATAAAACATTTTTCATAATTAAATTGCGGACCCGGCAAATGTCGTCAAGTCGTTCTAAAAATCGAATTTTGCTCGGAAGAATAGAGTCGTTGATTGGCCTCAGAATTCGTTGATCGTGCATGACTCGAAAAATCTAGTTTCTCGTCAAAAGCAGAGGGATCAAGATAATAATATATCATCTTGGGAAAAGCATTTCCATTGGCCCAAAATGGTCATTCCGGTTATCTTATTGACGCAGGCTGGATGATATTCGAGTAGATCAATTTTATACGGGAAGTATGAAAGCCCGAATTTCTCAGATCCCCTTGGGCACGAAAAGCTGCTCCTCTCTTGTTTGAGAGACTTGCTTGAGCAGGTGTGATTGATAAGAAATTGGATTCTATGGATTCCTCCGAGGTTCGGAACGGGTTAAATATATATTGCATGGAAATATGAAGAGACTGAAGAGCCTCGTACTTTCAATAGTTCACCATATTATTCTATCTTTTATTCTCATTTGGATTTATGATTCTTCGAGAATCGAAAGAGCCTTCAGTTTTTTTTTCAGGAAATTCACGATTTCCGCAAAAATTTAACATTTTTTTTTGGTGACTCGAGACTAATCACTTCCGCGTTAATTTCTCAGGAATTATCGAGTGAATTCGAGTATTCGTTTGGTGCTCAAACTTTTTGCTCTTATTCGTCAAGATCCGAAGGCATTATTTCTCGGGATCTCAGGCTGTTTGTTTTATACCGTTTCGTGTCTTTTCCATACATTTAATTTCAGAGTTCGTTACACGCTCAAGTTTCTTTAATAACTGAGCAATCTTTTGACTCGTAATATTTCAACGAAACGTCGTTTTCGTCCATAATCTTTCGAAGAGCTCGCTCGCTCGAAATTAATAAAAATTAGACATTCCTGGAATATTTTCCACCAGAGGGAAGATGAAATTTGGACAATCACCAGGAACGCATCGACGTAAATAATGAAATGATGCGAAAAAAAATGTATCATTTCACATGACATGTACCGAATTTTTTAATTAGCACAGGCACTTTGTGGATTATTCATACTCGACGCACATAAAAGATGCATTAGCATGGAGCCAGCGTAATATTAATAATGGCTGAAAAAGTTGACAGAGACCTGATTTCAAAATAAATGTCTTCAAAATAAAAATGCTTTAGCACCGAAATTGCATTGCACGTAGGATGAAAGTTCTCTGTGAGATAGGACTCAGCAGCATCATAATAATCTTGCCAAGCCCTTCGCTCAGTTGCAGGCCTAACAGAATTAATGATAACAAAAGGAATCCCTTCAATGGAACTGCTGGGACCAGCTGGAACAGTACACTCTGTTATATTGCAGAGAACAGTGTTAATACATCATTTTTATCTCGGCGAGCCTTCCCTTCGTGGTTTTTGATTCTTGACCAATTTCCATGAATATAATTTTCATCATTGTTTTTTTCTTATTTTGACGATGTGTTGAAGTTGCGAGCTCGAAAGGTTGAGCAGAACACAATTGTTGTTGTGATTGTTTGAAAAAAATCTTGAGATCATCGGATGCGTGATTCTTCAGGAAAATATTGTGGAAATGAAAACAGCGACGAGTGCTCAAAATACTCGGCGCTGATAGTGGAGACAAATTTATCAGACGCGCCATCGTAACGAGAGGAGCGAAAGAGCGAGAGAGAAAGGGATGAAAATTTATCGCATCCGTAATTGCTTTCGTGGGTGAAAATGCAGGAGTATATAAAACTGTCGGAGAAATGCAACTTTTTCTTCCGCCCATTGGTAGCGGTTGAAAACTGCGTCAACCAAAAAGTGCCGACAGCGGGGAGGGAGGGTTTAGGACCGAGAAAATAATCATTGCCGCTGGCTCGCACAAAAATAATAATCACTCGGGAGATGAATGAAGATAAAAGAGAGTTTTCCGAGTAGGTGTTTCCGGGTCGAAGGAAAACGAACAAAACTAGTCGAGAATAAGTGTAAGAAGAACAAATACGATGTAGAAAAAAGGACACATTGAGTACGGTTGTAACTTGCTTTTCGTTATTTTCCACGGGTATCATTTTGTACTTTAACGAATGTCGTGCCTCCTCTGCAGATTTCAAATAATGGATGAAACCTATTCTTTTGTAATAATATCCGAATCGAGAGAAAACAAAGTTAGGAATAAAAGCTTCATCCCTCCTATAAAATGACTGCGATTTTACGAACATTCAATAAAAAGATGAGACTTGGAAATTGATCCCGTTCCCTATAGATCGATTTTTGTTGTTGTTGTTTATTTATTCTTATTTTTTATTTCTACAGGAGAAAGCCACTGCAGCAAGATCCTGAGGTAAATTCTCACTTTGCTTTTATTTTTCCGTCAGACGGCGATCCAGTCTGCAGGCATGAATTTAGCGAAGTATTCTTCGTGTATATATACGACTGCTACACTATCTGGTTCCGTTTACCGTGCCATGTGTTCGCGTCCATTGCGCTTTCTCACAGAGCCGCTCGTTTTATCCGGCTTTTGTTATATACTCTCCGAAAGGTCTCGTCAAATCATTGAATGGGTGGCCTGTCTATGGAAAGGAAGCCACCCACGAAACAAAAGGTGGAAGAACGTATATAGTGCGTACCAGTAAGCTGACGAGTCTGGAATAGTCGCTTTCCGTGTGTTGGAATACTCTGGACGTGTGTCGACGTCCACGTCTCTCAATATGCATTGAGAGAATTGGAGGGAATTGCAAAAGTATCTTCGACGATCGAACGACGACATTGGAAAATTGCTCTTTCTCATAGTCCTCGAACGAAGGACCAGCATATGCCCCCCCAAAAAAAAATCTGTAACCAGATGACCTTTTCGATGTATACGAATCCTTTGGCATTTCTTTCCCATGGCATTATAAAGTTTATCCATTGAATAATCCAACGAAAAATATAAAAAGAATTTTCATTTTCGCCGAATAACGAAACCGAGATCCCTGATAAATCTTGAGAACATTCACTGGAAACATTGAAATCCAAACCACCCTCTCGAACATCCAACTTTCCGTGTACGATCCGATGCAACTGTTCGAATATTGATCATCCTGAGAACCTCTGTACTTGGAATATGTGCGATCACGAGATACACGACAGATGGGTACATACTAAGAGATTTCCACGTTGAATTGTCTGCAGATTGATGAGATTCCGACATATCGAGAATATTTGAGCTAGCAACCAAAATCCATCATTCCTGTTTGGCTGAACCCGTTGTCACAATACCAATAATGTTATTCCAGTATTGATAGTGATAGTGTACCAACCGTTTCCATTCGCGTTATTCATACTTGTAGAAAATCGCATATCAACAAATTTCTCATTTTACGCATGAATCCTCAATCCGTTATAATTTCATTTATTTCGGAAGTAAACTTATCGAGGCGGAACTTGAACAACGGCCAATGCAACCGGAAAGGAGAGTGAGAAAAAAAAAGTGTCGCAAAACGTTTCGGGAAAAAATTATGAAATAAAGAGAGAGGCGTCAGCATTTTTCCAGCACTCGTCAAGTGTTGCAACAAACGCGAAACTTTGGACGCGGTCAACGAGAAAAATACTCCCGGGTGCAAAAGTGGGCTGCACCGACCAACGCTGGCGAACGACTATAGCTCACGTTCTTTGACATTTTAGAGGTAAACAATTTGTCGGTTTGATCGCTGACTGAAAAAAATTCCATCCAAACGAATGTGCGAAGCATTCCACAGATTTGACACTTTTTTTTTCATTTCGCTCATATCCTTGGAGAAAAAAATGAGGACAAGAACTTTTTGTAATTGTAAAGAAATTGGAACCGGCCACATGGACGCTCCGGCCCTTTCCATTCGTAATATTTTGCTCCTAATTTTTTTTTTTTTTTTTTTTTCACCTCCCAACTCTTTTTTTCAATCGACCATGAACAAAGGTTTGCGGGTCACGAAATATTCGAATTCATAGAAACCTTGATTTGCTTTTCCGAAGTGCAATTTTATAAAATGGTGAATCCACAAAGTATGAGAATAAAATTCGCGATCATCAAACACCAACGAACGTTGGAATCGAATGTCCAATATGGAATGGTGGAGCAAATAGTTCGACATGCCCTTTAGGACTGTGTCACCGCCTAATATCTAGACCCTGCGACCAGAGAGAAATGGGTGGGGGCGGAAAACCGGTGGTGAGTCTCGAACATAGTCGATCGCAATATTTGCCATGGCAAAAAAACGATCCAAACAGGAAACTAAAAAGCTCGATAAAAGGGTCTACATGAATGAGGGATTCGTTTTTTTATGCCTAAATTCTACATGAAAAGCGATAGGAATTCGTGCTCCAAAATCCAGCTCTGTAAACGCACGAGTAAAAAAATCAGGAAGCAATAAAAATCGCACTGAAATGAATATGAGAATTCTCTGGAAAGAAACCCCTTGATACGAATTTTTTTCCACGAACACAAATCGAAATAATTGATGACGAGAATCCCTTAAAAATTCCACTTTTGAATCAATTTATATCAAGATTTATTTTCATGCAATCCCATGAATTTGTGGCATTTGTTGGTTCGGGGAATCGAATAAATTCCATTCATTCTATTTACCCCACTAAAGTGAGCTATTCTATTTATTATTTATATATCGTTCGGTGAATTTTCAACATTTACTGCATTCATTTTTGAATGTGTGTTGTTCAATACTTTATCGTGTACATAGCAAAAGTTGCAGAGGTGGATGTGGGATAAGTCATATATACTGGAATTTCCACAAATTTCTTTCGGTAAGGGTTGTGGTTAACGTTTACGGCTGAGCATTCCCGTCACGCTCTCGTACTCGCTAATGAATTCTTTAAATTAATTACGCGTCTAGTTGCGAGTCTCGGGTGTATCGTTAAGGGCTTGTTTTTGCTTGTGTGTCCATACATGTCCGGCCGATTATTTTTCACGTCACAATTCTGACGATTCCCTACGAATTTTAACCATTTTATAATTTCACTTTCCGAGTAATTAAAATAATAGCACGAAATAAATGTGATTAAATAAATAATCGACAAAATAGTTGTTTACGTTTTGTATGGAAATAGAATTTAACAACATGAAATTGTTTAATCATAAAATTGTTGAGTGGAAAATTTTTTTAACAAACTCATCCGTCAACTCGAAATATTTACATGAAAATAAAGTTTCAAGGCTCAACGAGAATCTCTCACGTAAAAGCTCAGCAATCACACATGTCATAGTTTCTCTTAACGAGGACTGGGACAGTTGAACAGTAATTTATTTATTCACTGGAATTGATGACTGCCAACAAAATACAATGGAAATTTTTCTTTCAAACTTCCTGACTTTTTCCCCAGTAATTTCTTTTAAAGCCCTCGAGGAAAAGTAATGAGATAGCGAATACCAGCAAAGAGGAATATTTCACACTTCTCATCGATCGTTTAAAAGAGCTGAGAATGGGAATTATTAACGTCCCGAACCGATTGATTGAGGGAATTTTCAAATCACCCTGATTTTCCACGTTGCGAGCGAGAGAAAAAAGCCGGAAGTCCAGCGTGTCTTGGATTTTTAATTGACGCTCAATAAAAATCGCAATTAACAAGGATGAAGATTGAAAAATGATTTTGAAATAGCAAACGCGTTCGAATGCATCAAACATGTGCAGGACTAAATTAATTTTTCATTTTTATGATCGAATGCACGCGGATGCAGATAATATGCAAATCCCACATACGGAAACCCATACGGAGAAAAAGATGCAAAAATACATGGAATAATTGATCGATCTTCATGTCGCTACCCCTCTTAATCATTCGGCTGTACAGGAAATCGGAAAAGGTATTCACTGTCCATATGCGTCGTATAATCCGGGAAATTCCATCACACGCTTCAAAAAACAGGAAATAATTGAACGAGAGAGCAGAAAAGAGATGAACGAATATTCACGAATTCTCCGAGACTAAGTGAAGCGGATGATTTACAAACGTAATATTTCTGCTTGTTAGTGAATCTGGGCAAATTACTGAATAAGCGTGATGACGAACAATGGAAAATGACCGATTCGGTTGAATAAATTTCCCTTAAATTCAATCCAACTATTACAACCAATTAAGACTTATCAAAAATCTATAAAACCAATATTCGTGGAAGCATCGATTACTGGCGCAATTTTTCCAACATTTTTCCTGCAACTACATTTCGTTCTTTATCAATTCAATAATAGCACGAAAACGATATATGTTTGAAAATATCATAATTCACTTGACCGGATGCACTAATGAAGAAAAAAGAAACTGAAGACCTTCCGATTTCAGCGATGGATGAAAAAAGAATGCGAATAATTTTCTCTGAATAAAAATTCTCTATCCGTGACAGCTCACAAGAATTCATCGTACGTCTGATGGATTATTTGAATCTGTAGATGGAATTGTCACTCGAAACGAATCACACATGATGAGTAAGAAAAAAATGAAAAATTTTCTCGTTACCGAGTCACGATATTGTCCGACAAAAAAAAAAGGAATACAAACAAGTTGGAGGATTGTGAAGAAGACTTGAAATTCGCCGGGTTCGTAACAGCCGGTATGACGAGAGGAGAACGACCGGCGTGAGAGATAAGATTAATTTAGGGATGCTCGCTCGCTCTCGCGTGTGTCGTTTCACTGCGAGAAAGCTACTGACGCACGTAGTTTCCTCGGGTTCGCGTTCAGCCACCCCTTCGTTCACGTCACTTCCTCTCACCCCCTGTAACCGTGAGTTGTTCCCGTTTCTCTCTCACTCGCCACCTCTCTTTCTGGCTCGTTCCTCTTCTCTCTTCCAGCATCCACTCCCCATGAAATGCGCATCCACCCACGCAACTGTTGCGCCCCCGCTCTATTATATACCCTGTCTTGCCGTTCCTCCCAGCACACCGAAAGCAGACTCCAGTAAACCGCTCGCTCTCTCTCTCTCTCTCCCTTTCTTTCTCCGAATGCGGGGGTCCAGCTGTGTCTTTTCCTAATGCACGTCACTCGTTTGTCCTCAATTTTCTACTAAATGTCAATCGCTCCTCTGCGATTGAAATAATTTTTATCTAAATATGTAAACACACGCTTGCAGTATCAGAAAAACCTCGTAAAGTTTCCGGACAAGAAATCATGAAAGATGAACAACTGGAGAAAGCCAGGATGGAAAAAAAAAAAATTTAATAAAGTATAAACGTATTTAAAAAATTGACCAATAGCAATTACGTTCCCGGGAATTTGGACAACACCCGAAATAACTTTGACACGAGTATCGAATCCATCTCGTTCGCCAGCAATGTAAACTTCGCCTCGAATCAAATTGAATAATGTCTTTTGGATGTTTGACCTTTCGCACACGCGTACCAATTGCCCAAATGAGGGGAGACTAATTAGGGAAAAATACGACATAACGAGTGTACGCATTCGTCAAAGCATTTTTCACGTTAATTAAAATCACCGAGGTAATGAATTCTGCGATTTTTTTTTTCCCCATTTCACCATCATTGAACTCACTCTCTTCGAGCAGAGTTGACCCTATTTTAATAGTGCATGCACATACTAATGAAAACCGTAGAGAGCCATGGCCAAATTTTTGTAATAACATTATAAAAATTCAACAAATTGAATTCTCGCTGCTCGTACATCAGCAGAGCCAGCACAAAGCTCATTTTGCGAACCTTTTTGTGCGTATATTCAGTCTCCATTAGGACAAATATGACGAAAGTAATTTGAGACAAAAAAATCCGACTAATCCCATGGAATCGAGGGATTGAGAGAATCGAGAATAATTCAGCGAGGATTTCCATTGGTGGCATCCGAATCCACCGTATAATAATGATATAGGTATAATTGTATATTCAGAATTATCTGAAGCAGAAGCGAGTACAATGGGTGAATGCCTAGAGCGAGACTAAAATGAACACCCACGTGCAAACTTAACAAAGTGAAATTTAATCCTATTAATTTGAAGTTTTGAGGCAGACTCGGTGCAAGTAAGATAAAGCGGAAGTCCGTCCCTTAGAATACAAATATTTCTGAACATATGGACTCGCACGAAATATTTTCGAAAAACAAAAAAAAATGTTTCTTTAAATGAAATTTTTTGCTGGATTTTTCTCATCATTCGATCAACGAGAATATGTTTGATGGAATTCGGCCATTCTTCCCAGGGAAACGTTATCGTCAATACGAACGCTCGGGTGTGAGCTCCTCGAAGGAAAATTGGTCAACTGTGCAAAAATGTTTAGTGTCTCTTACAATGACGAGTGAGACCGAAAGAAGAATGAAGTGAATTCGCCAAGCTAGAATTCCCACGCTCGTGGAATCGTAGCCCGATAACCCTCAGGCTATTTGGAAAATGTTCCGGGATATGCTCGCCGGGATCCAAGTCGAGATATGGACACGGCGACCTTTCAAGTAAAGGTTTTCAAGAATTCTATTCGGTCGGAGCTCTTGAGGAGGAGACCGCATATTGTTCTTTTCCACAATTCTCCTTACTGTACGAATGTACACGGAAAAACAGTTTTAATAATAAAATCTCAACAATACAGAGTCGTAATAACAACGAAAAAGGGCGAAAGAAAAAAAAAAAGCAAAATTGAATGACATATTCGTAGACCGATAGAGAAACATTAATATTTTTTCAACGAAGAGATAAAAAGTCTAATTCCCTGATAGAACAGGGTCCCGTACGAGTATCAGGCACACCCCAAAAACATTTTCACGTTTTTAGTTTGATAGCTGTATTCTGAGCTGGTATTCGTGTCACAGGGTGTACGAGATACACGTACAAATGCGTTGGGAGTTTGGCTTGTTTGCGAAAGAGCGTGTTACCTTCTTTATATTCTGATCTCGTATGGAGCGTCACGATGGAACTCCCCGGGATAGGGGTGATACCATGGAAAATAAGGAGAAGACAACTTTTGCGGGAACCCGCTCAAACTTAAGGAGATAAGCCATATCAGAGAACGTTCGAGTTCTCTTTCGCCCTCATAAAAACGTAATGTCACTATTTTTTTCACCACGGCTCATGTAAGGACGTACCTTTGCCACATTATTGTACATTTTTCGTGAGTTACGATCTTTTGTTTTTTATCGTCTCAAGCACACACCCATTTTTTAACTCATATATATAGACTGCTTTCACGCCTTTCGGGACGATATAAAAGAGCGCGGACCCAAACGGTTCAGTCAATCCAGAAGTATCCATAGAATTCACAACTGAATCATGTCTCGTTATTATACGTCAACGTCCTTTTTCACTGTAATTCTTCTCTTCGTAAATTTTCTTCTCGTCTTCTCTCATTCCCAACGGGATTACGACGTGAGAAAACTCAACAATGAGAATCTACTCTTCACTCAGGACGACGCTTTGCCCCAAAACGAATTGGTATTTAAATTCAAACGTTTTTAACTCGTTCACAACTTCCGTAACGCGCACACGCTTTTTATTTTTCTCGATCGCTCTATTTCATCGTAAATAAAGGAAAAACTCAATCATCTCAGAAATTTCTTTTTTTTTTTCATCATCTATCTAAATATCTAATAATTCACAAACAAAAAAAACGTGTCACCGTCGTTTGTCTTCGCTTGAGAAAATCAGAACATTCTAGTTATGGAATTGAAATTCCGAAAAAAAAAATATATATATATTTTATCTCTCAAAAGCACGAGAAAAAAAATTTAGATCAAAAGTGAAGAGGTTTTTGAATGGATTTTTTTTTTCTGATCTTTTGAAATGGCTGTGGATAGACGAGAGTGATCGAAGAGGAGCGTGGAACTCGTTTCATCGGTGATCTTGTAGTGGGTGAACGACGTGCAGACGAAACGATATTTCGACGTACGGTAGAAGTATCAAATCCGACTGACGATGTATACAGTACAGCGATCAGTCTGAGCGTGACGAATGGTAAGTATTACACACAGTAATATCACGAACCATCATATTTTTCAGGATACATTTTTTATCCAAGTTGTTCGCCAATAGTAGCGCGTACAACATTTTCTATGTCAGTATTTATTTTATACAACTTTTTTTTTCCAACATCAAACTCTGCAACGAAAATCCTTGAAAAATACGCGAAAAAGTTCCCTTACGTTGAATCCAATATTTCCAACAGGGATTATACATTACATGAGTGTACTGAACGAAGCGAAAAGTTATGCAGTCGCTTGCGACGAGCCCCACAGTCTTGGAACAGCCAGAAGCGGATTCAACATTCGAGTTTTGCCAAACAGCAAATCAACTCTAACGATGCTCGTCGCGGCACACTGACGCATCGAGACTTTGTACTTTAGCCTATAACTCAGCAATTCTCCACTAACAAGACATTTTCTTTAACACACACATTACCGATTACAACGTTTAATTTTATTTAATCATATTTCATGGAATATTTCTTTTGGGCAATTAACGATTCCTTTGATAATGTTATTTTGAAAAATAAAGTATTGAATCTGCCTATTTCGAAATGGCTTGAAAATGAATCTCGTATACTCTTTTCCTGCTCGCAACTTATAAAAAAAAAATTTTGGCCGCCCCATCGAAATTTTGATCGATCTGCTGTCGCTGTTGCATTTTTTGACCGATGAAACATTTTTAGAAACGATGTAAAATTTCTGGCACGTTATAAAACGCTTATTTTACTGTATATAAGAGTGCGGCGGGCTCTCGCTACGATTTTTTTTTTAAATAATTGGCGTCGGGCCTCTGCTGCGATTTTTCTTATTTTTAGTTTCTTAACTAGCATTTAAAAATGTGTACGTTATCTGAAATCATTTGGAATACTTTAAAGTAACATTTTTTCGTGTGTTGATCCGTGAAAATGGCTTTAAAACAGTGTACTAGCTGTACAAGTATTTGCAGTCGTTGCTAGTTGAGTGAAGTATTAGATTCGAACTACCAGAGCGGATCTAATTCTTATCACACTCGAAGTTAATCATTGGAATCATCGTTTCGGTGATGGAATTATTATTATTGATCCAAAATTGATACGATCAAAATAACGACTAGCGTGTCTCTTGATTTCGGATAAAACTTGAATCCCAGAAGTACACAGCATAGTGAAAAATACAAACTTTATGCAATAACCGTAGATAACTAATTCGTAGATACAAAAAATCTTGGAAATGATAACAAAATTTTTCATATGCTCGTTATCGAAGCCTATAAATATAGAAAAAACTGTAAAGTTGGACAAACAGTGTGAATTCCGTCACAACAGCACTATGTCTCGCACCTCATTCTCAGTCGCGACAATACTCGTCCTCGCTAACCTCGTACTTATTGCGTGGGCAAAGCCATCGCCCCATCTTACAGTGTCCATTGAAGGGCCTTTGATTATCACTCAAGTCTCAGCAGACCACCAAACGGTACTTACGTTCGATATTATTTTCATAATTGCGTAGATTGATGGTCACAGTGCCACACTGAAAAACCGAAAATCGTTATTTTATGAATGAAACAATTCATTAAAATAACGAAACAAATGATTTCATCTGAGAAATCGAACGGTATGTAAAAATACGAAGTTTCCACAGGCGATACGAAATGAGAAACTTGGAGGTTCTCGTTTCATCGGTGACCTCACAGTTGGAAATCGTCGTAGTGGCGAAACGCAATTTCAAGGGGTGTTCTCAGTGAAAAATCCCTCCTCGGAGGTGAGAACTAGACAAGTGAAAATTCGCGCGAATGGTAAGCTCTCCATTTGTTTGTTGCAGATTCAAATCGCACTATTCTCTCTATAGCTTTATAAGAAAAAGCGTGGTGATCAAAATCTTGAATAGAAGCCAAATTTACTCCTTGTTGAATAACTGAACCGAAGAAAATGAAAATGACGTTAAACCTGAAGACCCAGAGTCATCGGGAATCTCACATTTCCTCACTACATATTAAATACAATTCCAGGAGAAATTATCCACTACCTGAGTCTCCAGAACAACGAAGGCAGCTATCTAGTAGCATGTGAAACCCCCGATACGTTAGGCCTGACGGAATCTGTTGTCAATGTTCGTGTGCTTCCATACTCCGTTGCAGATTACACGCTTTACGTCGGGACTCACGACTAAGCTGCATTGTCAAAAGCGATTGAGATTTTGCGTGCAAAATAATCCTCAACTCTTCGTAGTATTTAAAAACATTATTTCTCAAAGATTCAGTCTAAATGAAAAGATTCCAATAAAAATATTACCTCGGCAATGATGAAGAAAAATTGATTTTGTTCTGTAAATCTTTCTCCTTGTTCCTGTTTCCGCTCTCAAGAGTCATCTTCAGAGTGTTGCCGGAGAAACTCCGAGGAGGTTAAAAGGAAAACTGGAGACTCATCAATGTTTCCTATACGACGAAATTATTCAGTAACAAATGTCGAGCGACATTGCTTCGAAAAAGAAGCCTCACTATCAACAACATTGACGAAGAAACCTAAAAGTTGGGAATACTGCCACGATAATAAGGTCACACGACGAGGAAGTTGCGAAATGTAGGAACTTTTTCATCGTCAAGACTATATTGATCTATAATTCTGTTTTACCGGTGGCAGGTGAAACGATAGCAAGAGGAAAAATCCATCGCAAGTCTGGTTGTCCTCACGTGAGTCGATAAGCCGACGATCGATAAAAAAAACGTTCCTGCGAAAATTGTTCTAGAAATAGATCCATCGATAAACACTTCGCAATGGCTATCGGCCCCATATCTATACTTGATGGAGGGATAAAAAATCGGATATATATGTATTTTCAAAGAATTCTTAAATATACAGATCCAACGACAACATCAATGTGTCAGAAGAGTGAAAAATTTAACGACACGATTGGAAAAAGATTAGATGGGAAAAAATGTTCAGTAACGAGGAAAAAGTAGAAAAATTGATATCGTAATGAAAAAAAAGGGAAAGTCTATATACGTATTTATTGAGCTGATAAGTTCGTAATCGAATTGCTTGAGATAGAAGATGCGATTATTAGTGAAAGGAAAGGGGCTGGAGTCTTTAAACAAAGAGGTAATTTGGGTATGCGTCATCACAGTTTACTTTCGGATCAATATCTATCGATAACGTAGCGCTGAGGGAGTTATAAGGACAGCGAAATCGGAAGAAGGATCAAGTGAATTGAAAAACGTCAGTGCATTAATAACGACTTCATCATGACTCTTTCATCGACAATGTCACTTATCGCGACGGTTCTCGTTCTCGCTAATTTCGTTCTCGTCTCATCGGCCGTAGAGACTTACAACTTAGGACAACTGGACAAGAAAAGTGTTAATTTCAATGAAGCCAGTATTGTGACAACGGAACAGCAAATATTTGCGGTACCATATCATTTTTATTCAAATTCTCCATTTATTTATTCTCTCTTTGAATATTTTGATTTTCTTTGACAATCGACGACACTTTAGAAGAGATTCATTAGCCGGAACCGCGCCAACCGTTTCATCGGCGATTTAGTGGCCGGTGAAGAACGGCCCGACCAAACTGTTTACATAGAATCATTGGAACTGACGAACACTTTGGATCAGGACGCCAGTGGAAGTTTGTCATTCACTGTGCCTTGTAAGCAATGTCGGAATATTAAAAAAAAAACAAAAAGTGCAACGATCCGTGTCTTCTAACGCTAAACATTCTTTTAGCTGGAATAATAAATCTGGTCGCTGTGCTCAATGCCCCTGATGGTATGATAGTAATATGCGAAACTCCGCAAACTCTTGGTTCATCGACGAGCGTCGTCAATGTGCGAATGTTGGCCAACACCACGTCGAAACTGATCGTTATTGTCGGAGCTCATTAAGGAACACCGACCGTAAAGATTCGACGAAAACGCCGTTCACCACATTGATTAGCGTATTCCATTAGTACGAAAATTATAAAGAAATCATTATGTAGAATCAATAAAATCCGGATCGTTTGATCTGCCTCGAAAAATGCACTCGCTTCTTTAAGCTTTTTTCGCAAACCCCATACTTTTCGAACAACAAATCCCCGAAGGAAATGGTCGTGGAATATTTAATTGTTCCAATAAACAAAGAAATGTTTGAAAATCGTCACCCAAAATTGATAACGCGTGATCGTCATAATTGTCAATCAATTGCTGGTAATTGGATTCACTTAAAGTCACTGGAACTCGTATAATTTATACACATTAGCGGCGAAGAGGTATATTCATGAAATTGAATGTTTCATGTGCCATAATGTACGCGTTTATGGCTATAAATAAACACTTGACGTGGCAATGGTGTCTGACAGAAATGGTTCAAGTATAGCGTTCTCGTGTTATAGAAATTGTTAGCGGCTGGTTATATAGCTGAGCAATATCTCATTAAGGATGTTTTACTTCGCAATTTCGTGAGACTATCGCACGTTGAACTGGTGATGATAGTGGCGATGAGAGGTTTATATTAAGTACATATATAGTGAGGCGTATTAAGGGTTTGTGAACGTTTGCGTTCCGAGGGTTTAAGGTCTCGTGCTCTCGTGACATTACTGGCGCGGGGGTTACCGAAATTACGCCATCCCTTATTATTAACGATGAGGCTAAGCGGGTGAAGAGGATTCGTGTTCCGCAATCCAGGCATGTAACCCTGAAGTATCACAGCCATCATTTTATCGTCTTCTTGTCATTATTCTTATCCATTATTCCATTATCATTCGATAAACACTTTTTTCGATGAGAAAAGCCCCTTGAAGAGAGCATATCTCGAAATCTACTGTCAACAACAAAAAGAAGACTGTGTGCGCAGGAAGCATCTCGAGGGTTCAGAATTCAAAGCCATTCCGGAAAATTCTCGAGCTGCCAGTCGCGGAAAATGGGCTGACGGAAGACGCGACTTTACCGCAAAACTCACGCGCGCTACACAACGATCCTTTTTGGGAATGAAGCTCCGGATACTCCGCCGTACACGCGATGACGTGGATCGGATCGCCCTAGGCACTCACTCTCGTGCAGTAGCGAGAAAATCTTGAAGGAGAAATAAAAGTAGTACAGGGGCGGCTTGTACCTCAATCCGCAATTATCTGCGCGACGAGTCATCGCGCGTGTTCTAGACAAAAAACTGCTCGACGTGCGCTGACCGAATCGCGAGTTATTGCTGAGTGATTCTTGTTAATGATCAACAATTAAAATCACTCGGTCCAAATCGATTGTTTTTCTCATCGAAAACCCCATATATGGCCAACATACATTTTTAGTATCGAGTTGGATTATTCTACGAATTCCTCAATAAATCGCGAGATTGAACGAACGGCAGGGTCTCACCAACAAGTAGACAAATATTTCGGCTCTATATCGGGTCACCAACGCGTTCACCTACAGCTTAGATTTCCCAGCACATGCCTGTTTCCGCATATTATCCTCCGGGAATATAATATCGATCCCGTAGGATCAGGAATGCGGTGGAATCCTTTCCAACTTAACTATACACACCGGACAGAAATTTGAATCATTTTCAGTTGTATGCGCGCCGCAATGATCACATATATTTCCTTTACTACTACCATGTTAACGGAGGACAAAAATTTAAGACCATTCATGTAATCCTAGGAGCATATTCCCCCCTCGGAACGACCAAGCTCCGGCTACACTTGCACATTTGTGCACTTACAAATTCTTTTTGATTTCTCAATTTTTTTCTCGTAATGTCTCAAGGTCAAAGATTCGAAAACCATGTATTTGTGAAATTTATTTATTATTTGGTTATTTCAACTTTAATTTGAATTTATCGTTGATCACGTTTGCTCTCAACCTTCCTCGCACCATAAAATGGGCAGTGGATGAATAAGCCTGAAGTTTGCATCGACGCAATGCGACGAAACGAGAAAAAAAAAAAAAATTTAACGATTCGTCGCTTTTTCATTTTTTCGAATCAATTTTTGAGGTCCAAAAAAGGCAAGAGGCAAATTGAGGAAAAAGAAAAATCGAAAAAAATGACAAATCATTTTTTTTCGTTGGTTTCATTTCGTGGCATTGCGTCGATGCCAACTTTAGGCTCATGTCGATGATTCAACTGCCATAGAATTCAGTAACCTGTGTGCGATTTGCACTAGAAAGTTCATGCAGTGACAAATGAAATCGAAAAATCCGCAGTGGATTTCCTTTGCTAGATGCAGTTAGGTATTTCCGTGGAAACAGTGTTACCAAATAGTTGAGGGAGGTTGCAGTTTGTCAGTACGTTCCATGAGTACAATCGGATAACGAGCCTCGTTAAAAATGCATGAATAAGCTGGCTAGGGGTTATGAGAGGGTGCAGCGAAGAAAGCTTGACTGGGGCCGGCAAAATGCATCAACAATGACGAGCACTGAGTCTCGAGCGAGCAGTTAAGTTTTCGGACTGAGCATTTTCCTTGAATTTCTTTCCGACCATCAGGGGATGGAGAAAAAAATAGGAATGGTCAGTATAAATTGAATTGCGTGCTTTTATGTTGCGAACTGCAGTGCAAACTGACGGACTCTTTCGTATAATCACATTTGCACGATAGATCAGGACAACTGTGGATTTTGATCGATGTATCAGACTCAGAAACCGAATTATTGATGTGACGCGAAATCCCCACAGTCCATAGAACCGACACAGGAGCGGAAGTATCTGGAAACGATAGCACCATCGAAATCGCGATATTTGAGACCGAGAAATATTCTGTCGACTATTGGACTCAAGATTCCTGCATTTCCATGAAACGAGGTAATTTCGAATATCCACGACATAATTACGAACTCGATTCCGCCACTCGATACTCTCGACCAAGTGTGACAAGTAAAAGATAATGATAAAAAGTCATTCTGCTGGTTAATGAAGTTGCAAGAGAAAACTGAAACTCACATGAGCCTCGTTTCGTTTAAATAAATAAAACAAATACCTCGCTGAACCTCTTTTCCATTTTTATTGTTCCACGGACCCTCTAGGATGATCGCAACTTCGTGAAAGTTTTTCCTCCGCCTCGCACGCGGAGCGTGGAATCATTTTCTTCTTCTTTTTTTCACAGAGCACTGTTTGCGATATCTCACGGATAACCAAGCAAATCATTATATAGATATAAATGAGAAAACAGTCCCTGGAGTTTGTGATGGAACTTGGTATCTTTTTCACACGAAAAAACATCTTATGAGTATAACGACTACACGGAGCAAAGTCTCGCCTTGAATTATTATTTCTCGCTATTGATGCCATTCAAAATAAACGTTTCGCTGGTCGTATCTCTTTTGTTCTCTCAGTTTTTCTATAACATCAAATTTTCGGATCCCCATTATTATAAAGATCTCGAATTAACAGCACGCAGAACAGGGCCAACATGCTATTTGCAAGCCAGTTTTTCTTCGCACCATTTTCACCGTAATTGTAAAACCGGTTTTTTCAAACCGTCACCATTTTGTCCCGCATTCCCGACCCCGATAACTCATCCGCAAATAGAATAACCTCTTTGATCAATCGCACTATAGATATGTCGCTAATGCGCCTGGGAATCAGAAAATATTTAAAAATGTCGTAACGTTCTCGGAATTTTAACCTGATTCATTTGAAAAAACGATTTATCAACATTATTTTTCAATTTCAATCAATTGAACGATTGCAATTCACGTTTTTTTTTTTCAATTTTCATTAATTATTCGATTAGATTTTTGATGAAAAAATGTTCCATACTCGAATTTGGATTATATGGAAAAACGAAAGGCGATATTCATTTTTTTTAATTTTTTTTTTAACCATTTATCATCCCAAGAAGCAGTGCTCCTGCTTCACAAGGACGAAACATACATATGCATGACTTCAAATCGTTAGCCACAACCACCCCTCAACGTAGAGACACTTAATTCGCTGTGAGAGGTTGCTAGTGGATGTGAACCATGTTCCACTTCATATACAATGTATTTACAAGCTATACATGCATTAGATACATATGTTTCATGAAGCTATATATATAGAGAGGGAGAGAGAGAGAAGTTTTGTGTTCTCCGCTCGTTGAGTCTGTACAGTTTTAATCCAAAACTTTGTACGACACTTTAGTAGGGTCTAGTTTGTTTCAGAGACTTGTATATATGTAGAAGTTGAGGGGGCAGAGAATTTTAAGGGAAAGTGCACCTGCCCCGGGATACCATTAGAGCGAAATTTCGCTGTTCAACATGGAGGGGCCGGACACGGTTGTGGAAGGACAACGAAAAAAACATCGACACAGTAATTAACAAATGCGAGGACTTGCGTTTACGACGACGCTCGCAAAATGGCAGAATAATTTTTTCTCCCCAAGCAAAAGTGTCTGGGCAACAATTTTTAATGAAATCAAAGTCAATGAAACTGGAATTTGAATCAATTAATTTCGTCGGTGAGAGCGGAGCTTCGACATCAAAAGGAACTTGAAATACATTCACTGCAGTGCAATCTTCGCTTTTATGTAAAAATTTCGTCGACGATTTCCTAGGAATGGAGAGAGAGAGAGAGAGAGAGAGACGATGGGAGCTAAAGTTTCAACGAAACCGAGCAAGTGACAGGAAAGACGAAGGAAGAAAAAACGACCAGTTTCAATCTGAATTCCCCCTGTCGACGTAATTTCAAAATGATAGTCCTCCGAGATAAGAGGGTTGGGGATTCGAAAGGGAGAAATTTCTCGCACCCTTGCCGGAAAACTTCTCATATAACTGATGTAGTTCGCCACGAATGATGCCTCAGTAAATCTTTTTCCAATACTCACTCAAGAGGAAATTAAATTTCTCTCTTCCGTTATTCAATGCCTTGGTGAAGCTTTTTGCGTTTCGACGAAGAATAATGCTATTTGATACTGAATTCTTCAACAATCCTACTCAGCTTATACGTATATGTAGAATCGAGACAATTTTCACGCGACGAAAACTAACCAAGGCGATTCAAAGTCGACCATTGAGCGCAGCAAAGCCTCGAAATTTACGAACTGTCGAACGCCGATCCATTATATTTGACCTACACAATTTTTTCCACAGTTTCGAAAAATTTCGAAATTATCTTATACGTTCAAAAATTTCATATTCCTCAAAAACTATCGACCATAACCTACTTTTCCCAATGGTATATCGTTCAGCTTTTGCCTCCATTACTCAATCGTATGAAAAATGATATTATGAGTGAAGCTCCTTTATTCAGATATCCAAGTATGAAATACGATGTAGATAGATCGTATATATATATATATATATATATATATATATGTATATGGGCACTTAATCCTCTGGCTGCTTACGTACACCTGCTCGTCACAATTGCTAAACACATCGATAATCCATAAACCTCAGCGGTATTCCGACGTCTATCCCCTCCTCAGCCGATCGTTCTCTGCAGACGATAACCACAAGCAACGAGTCTATATACATATTTGATACTGTATATACCTGATAGAGAGTTGAATATATATTGCGGTGTGTGTCCCACATACGAGGCTCCTAGAAACGAGAGACGACGGTGCAAGAGATACGTTCCATTCAGCTGGAGAAAACGTATTAGCGGAAATCTCCGCCAAGTTCCTTGCTTCTTCTACGAAGTGGGATGATCCACATGTATCTGGCACGAAACGCTAACTCCTCTCGGTTGTTCTATCAATAAGTGTGCACATTGACAAACACCCGAAATTGTTGACACAGATTTTTAGATGGAAATGTTCAATGGCACGTGGCCAGCGGAGCTTCCGAATGCTTTTGTTTTTTTTTATTACACGAGCTTTGGTTATTTTAATCGTCAACAAAGTCTCTCGGAGTGAATAATTTGCTAGTTTTTGGGAACAATCGTTTGAAAAACCTCCAAGCTGTCATTTCCAAATTCTATTCGTTAAAATGGTTGGACAAATTTCGAGAATCATTAGTGCACGCTTTGACATTGTCTGTAGACAGGAGATACGAAAATCGAACAAGATTATCAGGATTCCCGAAAATTCGGTAACTCTACGGTCCTTTGGTCCGCACAGGATCAGAGAGATATGCTGTAATGCAGATTGCCACACCTGAGCCTGATCTCTACTGCAGGAGCAGAAGCATCGTCATGAATAGTCTGTAAGCCAGACTGTATCATTGTCTCCACATCCCGCGTCGTCTCGCACTTGCTCGTCTGTCCTTCTCTCTCCCTCTCTCTTTGTTTGCATCCAGCTTTGGGTTGCACAATCTCATGGGAGCAGTCTGCCATCAATGAATTGATGGACAATATGGAGTTTATCATTGACTAAACTGTCTCATTGACTCCACATGTGTTGGCCACCGCCTCCACCAACGCCAATCGATTTTAGAATGGGCCACGATAATATTAATTGTCAACTATTCACAGCGACGAAAACCAACAAATTCAAGTCATTCCACAAACTACGAAATCTGATGTGTTTTTTTAAAATAAGACTCGAGATATGCTCGAAAAATTAGTAGGCCATGTAAAAAAATAACGAAGCCACGAGACGACGAAGAAATCACTGAGAACCTTCAGCATTGCTACGGAGTCGATAATGAGCTTAAGCATATCCACGATATATACGAAGGGCAGTTGAAGCCTTACACAAAAGTGCGAGAGACACTGGTTCTTCCAGTCGTCAAGTTCCACCGGTAGCTCCTTCTGGGACAAAAGTGTCATCAGTATAGTACGAGACAGTGGACGTAATAAACCTTACTTTTCTCTTACGAGGCCATTTTGAACCTCGCGAGAAACTTTGACGTCTCGCAGCGAGCAGTCCGGAATGACCCACATAGAAAAAATAACTTGGTGAAAATAATACCAGCGGGAGTTCGAAAGATCGTGCCCAAGAGCTTTTCCTGATACTTTCAACTTTTGTTACATAAGTATGTATATATTTTATAAATATTTATGCAGAGTTTTCCAAAGTGTCCATAAAATTGTCAAATATCTTGTCGATGAATCATTTTTTTTTTCTTTCTTCGTTCATTCGGCGTAAATAGACGTAACTGGAAAAAATTCAAACTTGTATTCGTGAAAAACGGATCGTTCTATTTGTCATTGTGGTATTTTTATGTATAAGTGAATAACAGAAGTAGATCAAGTTTGGGGGAAGCTGAACGACGTAACATTACAAGCGGGACCAGCGCAAAAGGAAATAATGGGTGAAGCAGAGGAGCAGAGTTTGGTAACTGGGCCGAGTTACGCGGGGCTTTTAGGGCGAGTTGGGATATGAAAAGGGACGGTGAAGACAAACGGACGTAGGATCCTGTGGGAGGAGGCAAGAGGATCGAGATGACCCGGTCTAGAGAGAAACGGTGTGCCTGACGCCAAGTCTGTACCGGGGCTGATAACGTTCTCTTCTTTTCACTGGCTCGTGTGCCGTCTCCACGCTTGTGGTTAACCCCACGGGCGAATGACGTCTCCATCAGGAGTCGAAAATCCTATGATATTAAACGACGATTACAGTTGAAATCGAAGAAATTACCTCATGATATTTATAACCATTGAAAAAATTAGAAACGGATGAAGAAAAAAAAATGGATTTTCTTTTCAGATGACAGGCCATTCCGGAAATGATGAAAAAACGTGGCCGTTCGGAAAAGGAGAATAAAGATCAGCAGGGAATTGGAAAAGGAAGCAAAAACGAAAAGGATGATAAGGAGAAGGACAACAAGAACAACGAGGATCCATTGGACGACGACAGCTCTAATCAGGGCTTCGGTACATGGCTGAGATCAACCGATGGCGTTGAGATGATGCGTCTGTTCGTAATTGCCAATGCTATCCTAGTATTCGTGACTATGGCCTGGCCCAATATGCAAGAGGCTTTGTATATACTCAAGGACTATATCACCGGCGAAGAGGAATAGAAGGACTCGACGATATATAGCCAGACGTACAGAACCACATATTTCTATACAGGGTGAGTCGGTTCAATTGAGCCGAAGGAATTTGTCAAAGAAACCATTTAGCGCTTATCAATTATTCAAAAATTCATAATCAACGAATTGCTGGCCTGATGGATTCCGTTGATCGTATTAAATGAAACTTTCTTGACAAAAGGCTGCCTTTTCGAGCCACGTCATTGTTGCACCTTCAATGAGTCAACCGGTACATTTATATGTAGATTAATACGATGTGGTGTACATGAGACGAGCGAAGGTGTGGCGTCGAGATTTCGTAATCAGGCAATCGAGTACAAGGACCTTCGTGCGATAGTGAGAAGCTTGGTGTTTACTGATGCGAAGGGAGACTGGGGAACGATATGGTTTGGTGAATTTGAAGCTTCTACACTGCGGCGACCCATTGGCTGGAAGATCGAGACTGTAATAAGACAAGTTTCACTTGCTCTCTCGTCTGAAATACTCTGTTAATCCTGGACACGTGATAAAACATCGTGGCAGCGATCAGGAACTTGAACTCTCGTCTTTAACAATTGCCCAAAGTCCCAGTGTAATTGGGCCCCGAAAAATCCACGCAAGGACAGTGCAAAAGATAAAAATTGTCCCTACGGCGTTGGAGAAAACGAGCTTAACCAATATTGTGTTTCAATCCTCGGAGACGGTTGCACTAATAGAATTCTGACTCCACGTGTCGTTAAATGAATCAACCCTCGATATTCTTGATCAAGGACGGACGACCCCTCATCTAGAAATGTATTGATTGACAGGCACTAAGAGTCAAAGGAAATCTCCGACGCAAAAAGTGCTCGAAGGGTTACCAAGAATACCACGAATTAATATTATTTTTCGTTCCATCGAATCCACATCCTTGAGCGTGGGCGAGCTCTCAACACTTTCGTCTCTCGCCCTTTCGCTCGCTCTCTCTCGCTCTCTCTCTCTCTCTCTCTCTGCTGTACACACGTATCGATTTCCTGGGACTCGAAAGAGGATAAAAAAAGGAGGATAAAGACGAAAAAGAAGAAGGTGGATAGATGGATCGATAGAAAGAGCCAACAGTGAATAACGGCTTTCACCTTTTCATGAAAATTCCTTTCCTCCTACAACCGTCCGGACGTATACGCGAAAAGCACGGAGATTTGCTGCTTTAACGCCATCAGACATCGAAGCTTTCAAACTCGAGCATTTCTATTTTCTCTTCCTCTTCTCCTTCCCTCTTCTCTCATCTTGTTCGTCGTTGGCTACAAAACGAAATAGTACAACGTTTAGGAAATAGCTTATAAAGGAAGTTCAACGAGGAAAGAAACTTGGAGAGGTATGATAACTTGATCTCTATGCTCCGAGCTAGCAGGTTATTACTAAAGCTACTTTCAGCCCCGATGTCTACCTGCCGTTTAATGCAATCGTTGGCAACATTTTCTGTAGGAAAATCGCCGAGAAACATTCTTGCATCTTGCCAATCGTGATTTAATCACAACACTGCTTCCCGCTATTTTCTCGGGATACATAATCAAGATTCAATGTTAAAATCACGGAGTAGTAGAGCGTCGAGATTCGGAGCGATCGATTGAGCATTTTTTGTTTGTTTGCTTTGCAATTTAAACTCGACATTTTGACTTTTACTGCAGGATACTCTCGAAATTTCAATCAATAATCAATTAACCAATTTAAACAATTTCGTTTCCTGTCCCTTGCCCCATTCTCTGTATAATTAAAAATCGATCAAGGACTACGCGGTGCTGTCTAATTTATTGAATTCCGTAGCGTCTGGAATCGATCGTAAAAATGTTGATTCTCGTTTTTCGGGGCGTTTTCCTCCTGGGAATTCTCTCCTGGTACAGTACCCACGTATGGAAAATGATCGACACATATTTTAAAGAGAAATTCGACATATACTTGCAGCAGGAATTCAAGAAAAATCCAAGAATGCGGGAACACGTAGAAACTGAAGAGAAACGTAGTAGAGAAATTGTGGGAAATAATGTTGACGAGGAGCATGTGGAAAAAGAATCGCCGATTTCACCGATCGATCGTCAGCAAGAATCTTGCAGCCAGAGGCTCGATGACCTTGGCGACGAAGTGTGTTCTATGGATGGGTCGATTGTGGAAAATATGGCAGCAGGTGATGATACCGTGACCGGAAGTGCATCTTTATTGAGCGATGGAGAAGCGAGGATCGACGATAGTTGGTCAGGTGAAAGCGAGGTCATTAACAAAAAAGGTGCAACTTTGAGGAGAAACCTCGTAGGAGAGGTTTCGACGAAGGACTCAAATGGGAAGGAAAAATCGTTGCAGGCGGTATTGATCGAAGCGATAACGGTGAAGGAAGCCATCGGAGAAAACGTGACTCCCAAAACGGCGACCCCCGAGGCCGATCTCTCCAAGGTCACGAAGAACCGAGTCGATGATCCAGCAGCGATCATCGCCGAGTCGAAGCAGCTGACACAAAAGAAGAAGCAGAAAAAATCGACACTGAGAAAAAAAAATCCTTTACTGCCAAAAGAAGCGGATGAGGTCAACGGGAAGAAAAAAAAACAACGAGTCAAAACGGTCGTTTTTACAGAGAAGGATTTCCGCGATGCAAAAATTCATGGGGGCTGGAAGGATTATGATTTTATGGAATTTGACGACGACCAGGAGGAGGAGGCTAATGGAGCCTCACCGGAAGGGATTCTAGTGTCTCAATTACCATTCAAGCCGCGGGCTGACATTGGCAAACTCGAAAGAGTCACCGAAGACGAATTTTGCCCATTGACTCTCGAGGACGAGGCCGATTGTGACGAAGTCAGTATTTGGCCCTGAGCCCAATCCTCGACATATTTGTTAGTTTTTTTTATTTATTAAATACGTACGTCAACACTCGTTGCTCGAGAAAAATTTCATACAAAAACCCCGATAAATAAGAAGCTTTAAAAATTATTTCACCATCAAAGTCCCGAGTGATAATTAAAAAATTGAATCTTTCCACGAGCCCTCATTAAATTTAATGGACTTAGCCTCTTAATTAAATATTCCTAATTTGGAAATATTAAAAAAAAACTCTACGTTATAATCCAAATGAACGTTGTTGAAGTTCGCATCGTTGACATGCAACGAAAATTCATGATTTTTTTAAGGGAATTGCAAAATTTGCGGAAAGGATTTGTCGAAAATAGTGGAGCAAACGTTTTTGCAATTCAAAAATTGAATTTACTAAAAAAAAAATGGAAAAAGTGAATTAATTATCGAAATAATGATTGAAGAATATATTTTTCGTTTTTTTCCAACGATGCAAACTTCAGTATCGTTCCAAATGATACGAGATTCGATAAAGTTTGTCAACCTGTTTTTTCTTTTTGTTATTAATAAATTATTTTTCAAAATCCAATTTCCCTCATCAGTCTCATCCGTTGAAATTTATCATTTCTACCCTGTACGGAGTGATCAATAAATTCCATAACAACAACCCAATTACATATCTATACCAATGAGAGAAAAATAAATACTTGGCAATTAGATTTCCTACGTTTTGCTCTACGATAATGGCCTTGCATCTACTCGCGTCCATGGAAAGTAATTCATTGCCACTGCGAATACACCCGGGCGGAGGTCGATTAGTTTTCTCATTGCACATCGCGTTGTTATTAAACGAGCAAACAGGGAAACGCAACAGCCTCGAACAAATACGCGCTCATTCGAGTGACGGTTACACCAGGTGAAGTAAAGTCTTGCGCAATTGTGCATTCAATTCGTGTACGCATTATTTCAATAATAATCATATCTCCTTTATTCCCTTGAATCGGAAATTTTAATTCACTCGATTTTCTAACTGCAACTCATAAAACTAATGATAATAAAAACTGCTGATTGCGATGTTTCCATCTGTAATCGCGGTTTTTGCAACTAGCCGAATCCTCATTTCTGCAACCGTGACACAATTTTATCTCTCCCTAGTTATCGGAAGCCCGGGACCTTGTAACGCAAAACGTGATCTCGTTACGAAACGTTCATTCATTCGGGAATCGAGGAGAATGTGGTCCTGCATAGTGGAATATAATTTTTCCCATTCATACGAGAATTAATGTTGATATTCGCATCGTTAGAATGCAACGAAAATCTGTTTTTTTTTTTTTTACCAGATCTCGTTATTATTTTCCAATATTTGGTTTGAAAAGAAAAATCATCCCCAGCGACCCAAAAACTAAAGCGACACGAAAATTGTCCATAATTTACAAAACTCAATAAATAAATAATGGAAAAATGATTTTTCTTCAACCGAGCCCATAATTATTATTCAATATTTGATCTAGACAATAAAACGATTCACTCTAGCGACCCAACAACTCAGAGGACACGAAAAATAGCAATGATTTTTAAAATTCAATAAATGATTAATAGGAAAAGTATTTTTCATTGGAACTCAACGTTGCAAACTTCAGACTCATAAAAGCATGTCTTTCATTCCATAGAAAAGATTTAATTACTCCAGCCATTTAATTAGCTGAATCTTATGAATATCGTCACCACGATCAACTGATTATGAACTCATCAAATTTCATTCTCTCCGGCATATTCTCTGTGTTGACTCGGCAGATTTCTTCTCTCAGTGTACGATCGCAGCAATGATTTTTTGCCGTTCCAGAGGCTTTACGTGACTCGGAATAAGTCTCCTCGCCTTTTTTCTGCTAAGCAAAGTCGAGTAATGGCGAGGCCCCGGGAGTTATGTTGGTATTGAGAGGAGACGGTAAAAAACGTGCTTTATGAAGGGTACAACAGATGAGTGTGGACTGAGGTTTTCCTCTCGCAAACGAGCTGTAGGCTCATAAATTGCCAATGTGCGTGCCAGAAAGTTTACAAATGTACGCACACGTTCGCCTCATACACGGACCCGTGCAGACTTCATTTTTTTTCATCATTTCGTACTCAATATTATGCTTTTTAGGTTTTGAAATTTAATTAGCACTGTTATTATCTGATACTTGAGATAAAGTAGTCGGTACTTATACGCTCTTGTGGGTAAATACGAGACGCATAAATATGGGAGGCGGGAGAGAAAGCCGATTCGAATCAGCGTTGGAAATCCAACTCGGATTTCTCATTTTTGAGGAACGAAACGTCCGTCAAATAAATTGAAGAGCGCGGAATTAATGGAAGTTTTTATATCGATTGAAAATCATCGAACTCTAATGATGATTATACTTTGAACAAATAATTCTCGGGCTCGGTTGATTTATCGAGGATACGAAGATGTGGATTATATTTCCATGATCTATCTCTAAGCGGAAGAAACTTGTTTTTCCTTCGATTGACTTGACCACTCGAATGGAAGCAGAACATAAGGTGAAGCGGAGCTCCATTATGTGAGAAATATCAGAACAGCAGACGGACGGATACGAGTCACGGTTGATGCGAGTAAAATGTCAGAGTTTCTCGAGATCTTTCCACTATTTCTCTTTCTATCTCTTGCTCTGCCCCCTTCCCCATTTCTCGCTCATTCTTTCGTCTAATGCACGTGAATGTAATGAAAAAAAAAAACTCGTTGCAGCTCAACGCCGTTACTTTTCTCTCAACGTCCTCACGATCCAAGTACTTCGAGCATGAACTTGTAACAACAGACCATTCCACTTTGTCTTCACGGCGTGACTTTATTTTCCAAAGTACATCATTGCGATCCTCACAACTTATTGCAGAAATTCCTCGACAAAATATTGCTCGAGCTTCGCGGTTAACCTCTGGATCGTTCGTTCTAATGACCTTCCTGAAGTTCGCAACGTTGAGGTCCAACGAAAAAAAACCATTTTTCTATTAATTGTTAAATCTTTAAAATCATGACAATTTTTATACCGTTTTTCTCTTTGGATCATCAAAAAATATCGTTTCATTGTCCTTACTGAATATTGAATAAGAATCATGAGCTCTACTCGATGAAAAATTGAAATTTCGTTGCATTCCGACGATGCAAACTTCAACATATCGCGTGCGAAAAAGACTCTGAGCATTTTTATTTTGTGCCACTCATACGATCGAGAATTCTGGACGTCTCTGAAGTCACCATCTCAATCGTGTACGTCTCACAAATAAAATGAAACAGACACAAACAGAAAGAGTTCGTTTATCAGTTTCGATCCAAGTCACCGATGCTTGCCGATCAATTTTGTTAGTATCACGATGAAAATTGTATCGTTTGCTCTTAGTCAGCGAAATCGAAATGATTTCGCATGCGTTTTGTTTCCGCTGTTGACGCATTCGGAAAATTTGACTCATCAAACTGAAATAACATTAGTATCGAGCTTCCGGGTATTATTCATGAGACACGAGTCGATCAAAGTAACACGAAACATCACCGAATGAATTTGTACGTTTGATTGGGTTGATTCGGTTGGCTGGCCGTCCAATCAACCACCACACTTTTCCTCCCTTTAAATGTCCGTCAATCACATTAATTGGATATTTACTTATCATCGTGAGAATATGCAAAATCCATGAACAGAAAAGTAATTCGTAATTAACTTGATAACCTGTGACCCTTTGGAGTGATTTGGAGCTTCTCTTTGAAGTGGAGAAATGAATTAAGTCGCTCGGGGCGTGGAGCTACCATCTCGAAAGCGTTTATTCACGCTAAGAACAACTTTCGCCCCGTTACAAATCTCTCATCAATTAATTTAATGTTTGTAAATCAATTCGCTTCAAGCTCGAGTGTGACCTTCATCTTTGATTCATATCTTGGGCGACTCGGTGTCTCAGTAGCTCGGAAACAAATCTGCACACGTTTCTGTCCTAATAATGAGAATCTGCTGCATACAAATTTATAGATTTTTTTTCAGATTTCCAAGAAATTCCTTTGCCCCACAGCTTTTCGATAGAATAACCGAAGCGAATAACGAACGAGGATTTGTTTGGAAAGCTGAGGTGATTCCGTTGTGGGTAATCAGGAAAAGGTTTCTTAATGATCTGTTGGAAGGAGCTCGCCCAGTCACGAGGCATAAATTTCTCGACAAACGACTTCCTGCGTGCTCCAATTTTATGCTTCGTTATACAAACACACACACACAGACAAGTGTGCATAAAATATTTTATATGTTTTTTTCCATGATTTTGTATAGATCGTCCACGTTTACACGCATGCAGATAGAGACGAGAGAGTATGGGTCGTCTCGTGAAATCGGTACGTGAATTTCCTGACGGAATCGCAACACGCGACTCCGTAAGAAATTAAACGACTCGTTATATTCGCGCGGGATATTTATGAAACGAGCATAGAATTTTTCCAGGCCTGCCACGCTCATGCACACATATATATATATATATCCCTATAAATATTTATGTTTATTTATCGTTTGAAGACTTTTTAACTCAGCTCACGAATTCGCTGAGAGAAAATATTGCACATTCTATGAGATCGCCGGTCCCCGAGCGATCGAACGTCATTTCAAAGGTCAGGAGACTCTGCCTCTTCACGCGAAGAGAAAGATTATTCCCGGGGAAAAATGACGAGGCGAAAAAATTCTTAATTATTTCGAAAAAAAATGCTCAGACCTCGTTTTGTAATGACTTTCCAAAATAGTTAAAAATTAGTAACGCGATAAAAGTAGCAGGGATAATGGTTTTTACGGTCGTACGAAATCGTTTGTTCAAGTTGGTCGCGGTGCAGTTTGCGATGTTGCATATTTGCGCGTGTACCTGTTGAACTTGGCATCAGGAGTATTATTCAACGCGTTGGCGGGCCGATGCCGAATGGACGGCTCGGGATCCCCCGATGTGAGCTTCGCATTCCGAGATGGCCAAGCGAGAAAGAATAGAAAAAGAATGAGAGAGCTATACACAAACGTGTATATGTATAGAAATGGAAGGGGGAAAAGGTTCGACGCACACTTGGGCTTCGAGATTTCAGGACGAGAGAAGGAGAAAAGAAGAGACTCTGCGAGCGAGAGAGAGAGAGAGAGAGAGAGAGAGATCCTCAAACTGACTTTAAAGAAGAGAGTCCGGACGAAAAGATCCAAAGTAGAGGACCTGAACCTCGCACAAGGATTTTTCTCTTTTCTCTCTCTTCGTTTCTTTGTTGTTCGCGACTGTCTTTCCTTCTCAAACTTCACGTTTCTCTTTCTCTTCGTCTCACACATTCCTTATTCTCTATTTCTTTGTCATACGTGCCCATCGTTCCCACTTGAAATTTCACATTTTTTTTTCTTTCTCTCTTTTTCTCTCGTTCCGCGATATTATTCGAGGGATAGCCAAGGCATGTCTTCAGGGCCACCAACAAACACTCTCGTCTTATATACATACACATGCTTATTCAGCAACTCTAGCAACCAACTTCGTTCTCCTTGAAAAAATAATAAAAACTATTGCAAAGACATTTTTTTACGACGTTCCCGTCTTCGGAGAAGTGGAAGGAACAACGAACGCGATTTTCTTACCTTCGGTCTCTTGTGGCTCAGACACGTGGCCTCCAGGGCATTGACAACAGTTCGAAAATCCTTTCATCCACCGTACGTCTCTAAAAATCAACTAAAACCTTTTTTTTCAACACTCACTCACTCACTATCACTTCAACACTTGCACATATGTATCCACGGACGTAATAATATTGTTCGGATGCGATCGATCGAACACTTTCACTCACACGCCAATTCTCGACACACTCATCGATACGCGAAGCGCCAAAACCACGATACGGTTACACTCGCTCAAACTGCTGGCCATCATCCAAATATTTCAAGAGAACTTCACAAACGTTGCACGCAATAAAAAAACGAGGAAAGAATTCATGGGATTCCGGGATTTAACAGCACTCAAGAGAAAGGTGTCGATTTTATTTCACCGCGAACCTTTAATCGGTCATAGGCGATGAAAACAAAAATAATCTGATTCCGATTTCTTCGTCGTTCCGAACGAATTCACGCGGACACACGACCAGGGAAACACAAACTCTCGTGCGGTGAGGTTGATGCACGACAACAAATGCGAAAATGTAATAAACCGAACGACGATTCTCAATCGAGAAGTTTTATTTACTTGTCGATGTTCTTTGGACCGTTCTTCGGCTACAGGTTAGAAGAAATATTTGGCTTCGTAGTTTTCGACACGTTCGATCGAATCGTGGCTCGGTTTATGTGACAAACGCCGCAACCGATGTATTGCCGTTTGACCTGCCCGGGAACTAACCAATAGCGACTCGACTCGGTACACGAACGCCGGGGACTCGCCGCAAACACGAGAATAGAGACCCTGCTACGAGTGGGGACGCGGCCAGAACGTACTATGAGGCCCCTTCGCAAACTCAGGCAAACAACCACCTGACGCGCAACCTGCTGGCGCTACCCGAAACATTTTCACTCCTCTTTTCGCATCCAATTCTCCGCCGTAAATTCATCGCTGTATTTTCCAGTCGGTCAACTTTTTATCGTGATCGAAGAAAAAACGTTGTTTATTTTCTTGTAATGCAAAACGAACAGACTTTTATTTCGACGAAAGAACCTCATGTGCCGTAATATAGTGACCGACCCACTGATCCGTAATAACCGGAATTTCGACAATCCTCAAGCCATCCAGAATCTCCAAACCGAAATATTATCCTGCACACAGTACGCGCAATTTCTCGTAATTCCGTGTTGACATTCAAATTCAAACACCGTTATCAAATGTCTACAGTGAAACAGTTACCGGCAGATCATTATTTTCTCGTACTCACCGTTCGATAGTAACCTTGTGTCGGTAATGAAGATTATTCGTGAAACGCTTGTCAATAAAAAAGATTCGCCGTCTCGAAGAATAAATGACGAGCGTAAATCATAACCTCTTGTGTATTGTTTTCAATCAGAAATACATCGAGTTCATTCGTGAAGGACCATCGGCGGTCGCATGTAAATAAAACCAACGCATTATATACATTTTCGTGGACTAGGAAGCTGCGCCTTCGGAATTGAGAACAAAAACTTGAGATGTCTCAAGATTCCGTGGACGAAATTCGTTCCCTCGCAAATCCCGCAATTAATTGTGTATAATATTTTCGAAATTCAAGTGATGAAGTATGGGATTCAGAGTACTGAAAATGAGAGTGAAGCGAGATTGTAGGGTCGAGTTATACTTTTTGGAGATGTCATATATATGGCGTACGTTTACAATCATAAAAGATATAGTAATAGGACAAGGTAAACGTCAAAGCATAGCTCAAGGCTGACCCAGGATGGGTACTTATTGTATCAAGACTCGTTAACCGACATGTTCATTCACTCTCGGTGTAGTAAAGGCGTTTGGTTGACCAGTCGTATGATAGACGCACTGCTTGATTCAGTTGGTGAATCGTCTCTTCTTTTCCTCCGAGTTACATCACTGTGATTATTCCAGTTCAATGTATTTTTATAACCACGAGAAAGTGTAAAATCCGTTCGATATGTGCCGGAAGTATCGAGAGACTTCCTGATGGAGACTAAATCGGTGAATTTCGTCGTTTTACCAACATGGCAGCACTCGTGCGTCTGAAACGTGGTAGCGTACAACTGAGGCATGCAGCCCTGGAAATGCGAGGTACGTTCGAAACATGAAAAACTTTTTTTTTCCCCCCCGTGCATAAAATATTGTTAAAAAAAAATAATGCAGAGAAATTTCTTTAATTCTGCTCCAATTTCATAATGAATCGAATAAAATACAGCTCTTCCAGAAAAATCGCCTATGCACGTTCCTACCATAAAATTTGCGACTTCAACAATATAATCACGATCCATCATGACTACGAGGGCAACCCCACGATCATTAAATGCCTCGGACTCTATAAAATCGAGCGTTGCATTGTGTCCAAGATCCAACGATACACGAATAAACGAGAGACGAATTTCCTACGACTCAAAGAGCGACGTGAACTTTGAAAAATGGTCAAAAAATTTTTCTTGCCAATTATTTTCTTGCTAATTTTTTTTTTTGCCAATTCTTATGGGAATAGAAACCAATTGATAAAATGTGGGAGAAAAAAAATCGGTCCTTATTAATCGTCGCAAAAATAAAGTTGGACGATTTTATTTCCTGAAGCTTAACGTGCTCGAAATGGCCCAACTCGTGTAATCAAAGTCGAGGCCGTTACCTCCGTAATTTATTCACGATAGTGTGTGTCGAGCACAGTCGAGGATCGCGCAAATGGGAGGCAGTATGGAAAAGATAAAAGAATAAAGATGTCGAGATGGAGAGGGAGATAGATAAGTGGAAACGAGATGGCAAGGGAGATGGAAAAATATTTTGGAATAGATGGTGAGATAGTGATAAGGGAGGCATGTCAAAAGAATTCCGGCTGTTTTGGTGCTTTGTGAAATGGCAGACTTCGTGAGAAAAGGTAGCGTTCAGCTTGTTAAACGAAGCAGTGTACAGTTCAAACAAGCAGCAAAAGAAGTCCAAGGTTCGTTGATAGGAAAAGTTAATAAACAACAAGAAAAACATATTTTCTCAACAACGCAAAACGTTTGTCGAGACGATAACGCGTCATTATTCCCGAATGTCAATTCAACTAGCAACAAGGAAATGCAGCTTTCGAGTGGGAAGTAATTAACGCGAAGTGACAGTGATTAGTGAGATACGCGATGTTACGATTTCCACGAGACTTTCTTTCCCCTCTCGTGTTCTTTCCTTCACTCGCATTAATTAAATCCTCGAGTTTATCGTAATTAAAAACACACACACATATTGTTAAATTATTCTCGTTACGAATCTCCCAGCCAAATGAATAATTACGTCGATCGTTGATTCTCCAAGCCTGGACTACTGTTTAGATTTCAACGTCATAAGCCGAGACGCACGAATCTCTTTTAATTGATAAAAAATAAAATCGTCACGCATTCGCGTCGAGTGATAACAAAATGGTTCGGAAATACTTGGCTTTCCGAGACAAACGTAGGCAAATATTTGCTGCTTGCTCTCGAGTTTCATGAGAGAGTGAGAATTTTGTAATTCCAGGCACATGTTCGGAGATACGAATGTTCATTTTATTTTAGAACCGCGAGCAATCCGTGAAAACGAAACGTAATATTTTGACACTTTTTTTTTTTTAAGCCGAAAATTGAGATTCCTGATTCGAGAATGAAGAAATTTTGTCAATTAACAAGCCTGCCGAGATTCATGATTTATTTGGTGAAAAATAATTATAGCCGCTGTGCGAGCTCGTCATATCGTAGCCTCACTCGTCGCCGTTGGTTTTGCCCTTTGCGGAGCCGTCGAAACAAGCTCTTCCGTCGCATTGCTCGCCAATCAAGAAGACAATCATGCGATCATCGATACATCCTGGCATTGTGACATGCTTGTCAACATCAGTAGCCGAAATCGAACCGAAGATTTTGAAGTTATACTTTTGGAGGTGAATTTCGAGAAATAAAATCGCCGTAATTAATTAACAAATAAAGAAAAAAAATGCTTCTTCTCAATTCCGATATTTACTTGTGTGCCCGGAACACACTTAATAGTGGACGAGACAAATGCATGAAAGTGTTAATGAAAATTAATAATTTGATTGTATAATTAAGCGAACTGTTAATTCGCGGCAGTTGCCTCAAGAAGAGCGAGCCGAATCGATCATGCGAGAAGCATTTTTGTGGGGTCAAGTCGCTGGACCAATTCTGGGAGGCTGTCTGGTTTGGGGCAGATCAGGACCATCGATGGTTTTCTCCCGAGCAGTCCTGAGCGCGTGTCTAGCATCGCTTCTCGTCCCTGCTGCTTGGCGAGGCCCATCGCACGTTGCTCTTCGACTCTTCCAAGGATTATGCACCGTGAGCTCGTTAAAAATGATGGAAAACCATGAAACTCCATAAAAAAAAATTTTAATTAAAAAAAAAACCACAAAATTTATGAAAATTCATCAGTGATCGAACTTTTTGCAATCCCGAAATTATAATCGTGCTCAAATAATGTGTTTGCAGGGTGCGACGATGCCCGCAGCTCATATGCTCGCCATGACATGGTTCAAAAGCAATCACCGAAGCTGGTACTTCAGCTGTTACGCTGGTAAGTCCAGCTCCGTCGACTGATTCATAAAAAACTGTTTTATCGTCAACGATTTTAATGTAGCTGAAATTTTCAACGTTGGAATGCAACGAAAAATCTTTATTTTTATTAATAATTTGTTTAATTTTTTGGACTTGTGCAAATTGTTCGCGTGGACATATTTTTATGGGGACAAAAACCGATAATTTGATCATCACAATTAAATTTTTAATTAAAAACGACGAGCAGCATTCCAACGAGGCGAATTTCGACACGTCATGGATTTTAACTAATCTTGAAATATTTTGGTGCATAAAAAGCTGTAAGCGTTGGCTACTGTTTGACTGGGTGGATCGGGACTGCAGTGGTACGATCTTTCGGTAGAGATTCTCTCTGTTATGGGCTCGTTCTTCTCGCCCTCTGCTGGTACTTTACGTTTGGGAGATTCGTCAAGGATTCGCCGAAATCCTATCAGCACGATACGAACGTAAATATGTAGAAATAATTCATTCACAAACTTTCTAAGGAACATACTCGAGAAAAAAAATGATATACGATTGGATAAACGCTGGTAAATACCAGTTGTAATTGCACACATCGCGTGATTCGAATGAAAATTAACGGGGACTGGACGTTTGTACAAGGCGGCTGTGATTCCATGGGGAAAGTTGTTGAGATCGGTTCCGGTATGGGCATCGGCTGTAGCCACGATGGGCAATCAATGGGGCGATGCTACTCTCGCTCTCGGTATGACCAAATATCTCAAGCTCATTTATGGTTTCTCGACAGCGAACGTGAGTGATTTTCAATCATATTTATCAACAATCATCGAGTTTTCCCGTCTCACAATCATTTTTTTATTTATTTTATTATTTCATTAGGATTCTGTGCTGACGACGTTGCCTCACATCGGTCATTTTATGGCTGCATTGACTTGTGGCTTGCTGGTTGATCACGTACGAGAATCTGGAATAGTCTCCACGACAACGGCGAGAAAATTAGTAGTCTATACTGGTAAGAAATTATATTTTCTCTCGTTATGATTTCTCCTTTTCCGAGCTACGTTCTGCGAAATTGAATTTTATTCCGCCAGTTGCCCGATTCAAATTAATTCTCAAGGGACAACATTCAGCGAGAAAAAAATCCAAGCAATTATTACTTTTCTATTAATTGTGAATTTTCGAGGAGGGACAGAGCGGAAAAAGTGGAAAATTTTCGAAAATTGACAACCGATACTTACGCTTGGGGCTCTCGACACTTTACGTAATGGTATGATTAATAATCGACGCTTTTAGCTCATTTTATACCTGCTGCTCTTCTCTTCGTGGCCGGTTACGCTGGCTGTCAAGCACTCGGGGCAGCCTGGCTCGGTATAGCCGCTCTTCTCGTATCTGGAACAGCACCAGCTGGCGCATTAGCCGCAATAGCCGATCTCGCGCCTGCCGAATCACCGGCTTGTGCCGCAGCCGCTTGCGCTCTTTGCTCGACACTTGGAGCTGCCGGCTTACTCGCCGCAAACTACTTTGTCACGCAAGCTCTTCACGGCTCGGTAAGCAACGTTCCTCTCTTCCTATTTCGTTGAGCTCACTCGTTTATATCATCTAATTCTTCCACTTCGTTCATTATTGAATTACTCACTTTTACTCCATACCTCGCGTTGTTCCCCCCAGAACTCACTTTCCCATGGGCTGACCCGAGCAAAATTTGCGAAACGAAATAAAAAATGAATATTCTGAGATGGAAGAATTTTTTTTATTCCATTTTGATTCGAAACGATACTCGAAAAATAAATTCCATTATTTCAAGAAGATTTTGTTTCTACGATTTTTCTTTAAAGATCGCTGGTTCGTGGCGTCTCGTATTCGGGGTCGCCTCGGTCGTGTTGTTGACCACAGCAGCGGTGTTTCTTGCTCTGGGCAAAGGAGTACCACAGCCCTGGATACCGTCAGTGGCAAGACCACGTAGTCACGACGTTATTTACGAGCAAGATGGTCTGGAACTCGATTACGAGGACGTAGGCGTGCAAACCGAGCCTTTTAATCCTTATGTCCTCGACGAGGACGTCGAGAGTATAAAGGAAGTGCCAAGATCGTCTTCGGTCCATTCTAAAATCTCAGCAGTTTCGGATTGTTGAATAAAAAATGAAGAAATTCGATATTATTCTATTTTTTTTTTTTTTCGATCAGGACCCACAGGTCGAAGTATTTATTTGTTTAAGGATGAAATACATCGCGACGATCGTATGAAAATAAAAAATAACATTATATTTTAAATAAAAAATTTGTTTCATAACTTTTTCCCCAATTTTCGTTTTCGTCGTCTCTGGAAATAAAGAAATAACAATTCTGCATGGAATTCCTCACATGCAGCTCATCGACTTTCGCCACGAAAAGTATTTCCTTATTTATCCTATTTACGCATCATATGTCCCCGTACGATTTTTCTGACACAACGAGAAGAGCCCAGACTGAGACATTGTTGTAATTACTATCTTTTGTACAACTTTCCACGAGCACGAAAGAAAAGAGTCTCTCTGCGTGCCGAACTGAAACACGACACGACGTCGAGAGTTCTGCTAAATTAAGTGAACAACGAGACATGTGCATTGTGTATCAAAAAGAAACCCCGGAAGTTGCGCGAAACTTTACGTCAGCGTTTAGAAAAAAAAAATCCAAAAATTCCGGCCATTCAGATTAAGAAGATCGATGACAAAAAAATGGTTTTTTTTTTGTTGTTTGTTCAAGCATCGTCGATTTTTTCGTAATCGCAAATCATCAAAATGATCCGAATCGACGACGATTATCTTAATCGATAAAATAAATTGAATCCCAATCGCTCATGCTCAATAAAATCGAAACGTTTTTTCATAGTTATTTCAATTTTTCAACGTTCAATACGTCTCATGCGTTTATTAACGTAATTAATTTATCTCGTGATGCGGTTTCGTGGAAAATAAAGAATAGAGCGATTCTGTTGAGGCGAGAATAAACGTAAGAGTGAATATTCCGTAATCCGTGGAAAAATGGTGTTCGAGATCTCATGATCTTCGCCCTCAAGAAAACACTTTAGTGTGTGCAACATCGCCTCCTTGTTTTTTAAGCAAGATGTAGGAGGTGGTTGGTGTATCCTCCATTTTGCAACGAGCTCGCTCGCGATGCTAATTAGCGAACCGCTGGTTATTATTGTTTCCCAGTAGTGGCGAGAGAGCACGAACGATTCCTCACGATTCTTATGAAACGAATTCTCACACCTTTCTTATCATTCGATCTTACGTCTTTTTATTTTTTTTATCGAAAAGACACACGTATACATATATAAAATATTACACTAATTTACATAATGTCATATTTACAGAAAAACGGGAGACAAGTGTTAAAATAATAGTGTAATTTTCATGTGATTTCGTTTTTAATCGTCGTCCTTAAGAAACTACGAGATATATTTCGTTTTTGGTTTAATTGTACTGGTCTTCTCGCGACTGAATCTACAGGAACACGTACAGTCGTTCAAACGTCATACTGGCAGATCTTCCGCAGCGTTTGCGATAAAAAACAAAGTATTTGGTTGATTTTTGCAATAAATAATAACATAAGTAATAAAATTCTTGGTGTGGGATTATTTTGGATATATTTTGAGATAAAATTCGTCCAGGAAGTAATTTGCTGGATGATGGACGATTTTTGTGCCTGTGAGATGGTCATATTTTCACAGGATGAAAAAGATGCTGTATTTTTTGTGAAGGACCACGGGGATGATGGTTACATTTTTTTAATGATCCCGTCTTTGTCGCCCTCGTCATCGTCCGTGACGATTTGAACGCTTCGCACTGGTCCGGACTTGCGATAAATCGAAGACGGTGTCGTGGAGGTGACCATGGTCGCCATGTTAGGCCGATCGGAATTTATGGCCAGCTGGATCATTCGCAAGAGGAGAGCCTCCCTGATGTGGGCGGGAAGGACTTGGTCAGCTTCGTCGTTGACCTCCTGGGTGTAGAATTTTTGACGATAAACGCGTTTCGGGAATCGGCCTTCTGGATATTCTTCGTAAGCTTGGTTTTGGTAGAGAGGGTTAAGGACGCGCGTATATCCGGGTCTTCGGAGAGGCACACGTTCGCCATACTGCATAGCCAGTTGGTTGGGATCGTAAGGCACAGACTGGCGAGTCATTGGTGCCTGGTAGGCTGGCTGATACGAAGGATAAGGCTGCTGATCCAAAAGAGCATCTTCCAGGTAGGTTCTTGGGTAGGTCAGAGCGTGGGTTCCATATTGGCTGACGAGCAACCGCCTGAGAAGCAATTGAAAGTCACGTCTGCTCAGGGGTGGTGCAATAGGATTGGGTGATTCCGGGGGCAGAGCTATTTGTCCTGATCTGTAAGGATAATCAGGAGCTACGATAGGAGCTGGAGAATATTCCCGTTCGTCCATCGGTTGAGCCACCGGTCTTAGGAGTGGACGCGGCGAACGATGGCCGTCTTGATCAGCATAAGAAGCGAATGGTCGATGTAAAATTCGAGATCTCACATAGTTCTGCATTATGGGAACCCGTGGAGTTTCCTCAAGTTCGTTTATCGGGTTTTCTGTGAGATAATGGACATTCGCATCTGTCGTTGTCGAGTACAAGGGTTGTTGGCTCGGTGGGGGACGATAGAGAATCCTACCGATCGGAATTCTTGTCCTGTATTCATCACTTTCCGCGTCGTCGTTATTCGCTCGGATCAAAAGTCCGGCCGAAGATAATTCTCGGAGGAATTGTTCCGGTGGTTGACGCACGTACACCGGTTCGGTCGTTTGCTGCTGACGAACGTATTCGCGATGATTCTCGGTGGTCAGCCGGTGCGGTGATCGGATGGTTATTTGTTGCGGTGGTTCGCGCTCTTCCGGCATCACTTTTGACTCTTCCTCGTAAACCTTGGGACCCTCGTACTTGGTGTCGAATCTCGCTGGTCCGAGATTGTTCTGATTTACGTAAAGCGCCTTCGGGCGTGGATTAGCCAATCGATGAATCAATCTGGGCGGTGCGTTCGTAGTGAATAGCGGACGAGTCGTCGAGAGCGATCCACCGTACACATCAGGATGATCATCGTTCGCCGATTCCGAGGTTGTGTCGGACTTGGTAGTTTCTTCGGGTAACTGGCGTCTGAGGCTGTTCCCCGTCGTGATTTTCGGCTCTTCCTCTTTCTCTTCGAATTCCTCGGTTATCGGTCGGAGACTGTGATCGATGGGACGTTTTGCGAAGAGAATTCGACGATAACCGGCTGTTTTTTCTTCGCCGCTCGGTCTCGTGATCTGCGAATCTTCGCTGACTTCTTCCTCGGTATCCGGCGTTCTGTGGTGCCCATTGACGACGAACCGCGGTCGGGTCTTCGAAGTAGATTTTATGTAATGCCCGAATATCGGGCGTGGATTATCCGTAGACGACAGGGTCGTCGTTGTCGTTGTCGTTGACGGTGTCGTTGTCGTTTTACGCAATCTCGGAATCGGCTGGACCACCGATGATCGCGTCGATGATGATTCCGTCGATGTCGCGTAAGCCATCGACGGTTTTCTCGTTGTCGAACTTCGGTTTACTCTCGGTGGTATACTCTGCACCACTGATATTTGTTCCTGCAATGGCGATACCGTGGTTGATTTAAATCCTGTCCCGTTCGACGACGAATATGACACCCTTTTTATTTCACCGTCCGCGTCGACGAAACCAAACGTACCCTTGATGTTGCCTAACACGTCGCGGGTCTCGACCTGACAAATTTCATCCTCACTTTCGTACAGTCTTACTCTGATTCTCACAATAAATTCTTCATTTTATCAAAAACTCGTTCATTTTCGAATGCAACATTTGTCACCGTTCAAAAAAGCGCAAAAAGTCAAAATTTCAACAATTTCTAACCATCATTCGTCTCGCTTGAAAAAAAAAACGTGAAAAAAAGCGAATCATTTATGATCATTCGAAACTCAGACTCACCTTGAAGGAACCATCACCAGCTTCATAGCCAAAAGAATACGATCCATCTTCGTTGACTTTTCTGATTTGCTTCAGAATAGCAACTTGATCGTGTTGACTTTCTGAGGTTTGTTGATCCGTGACGTTTGAGCAGCCGGCAGTCACGAGGCAGAAGACCACCATCAGCCATGGCGTCATCTTTAACAAGAATGATGTTTAATCAAAAGCACAAAGCACATTTTCAAAAAGCCAAGAATTGTCAATGGATTATTTTTCTAAATGTAGCAGCACTGTTTTATTTAATTCTTTCAATCGCTCAGTTATTTTTTTTTTTTTAATTGTTTTTATACACTTTGTTCGCACACTGGACGTGAAAAAAGAAACAAATTTGCTTTTTAGGATGAAGCCGCGTACCTTAAGGCTGGAAACCATGTTACCGCACATGCGGTGAATGTTGACAATACCGCGTGGGGTGCCAGAGCTCCGTTATATATAGAGTGACACAATAGAATACACTTGGTCCCTTCTACTTTTACTCCCGCGCTTTGAACCCCACCCGCTCGCCACTTCTTCCCTATTAACTTCGATCAACCTTGATGAAAAAAATAACACCTTAGACATTGCTACACTGCAACTATAGGACCGACGAGTGACGAACGGCATTTGTGTTTTAAGAACAATTGACGTGTGAACATTTGTATACACGAGCTTTCGGCCATTGAATATTATGATGAAATGCCGAAATTTTCCTGGCCATTGCCCGGAGATGATTAAACGTTGTGTAATCGATGAAATTTTTCAGAAAGTCAGAAAAAAAGGGAATTCGTCCAATCAGAATAATTCCTGGTGAAAAATGATTGAACTGCGGCCGAAAAATATCATTTCTCAGGCCCAGCAAATCACCCATTTCTCCGTAGTGAGTAATTGTTGAAAGAATTTTACGAGCTTCAACAATAAACAAAAAAGATGAAAGATATTCAAATTCTTCGGAGTCTCCAGTCAAAGGAAAGCGAAAGGAAATGAAAATGCAGTCGTTTACATAGTATTTGTTTTTTATTTCTATTGGTTCGTATCCATCCGATTCCCACGGGGCATATGCGCCATTCATTATTGCGGATAAGAATCGTTGTGTTTTTATTTTTGTATCGAGTTGCATTGGAAAACGTCCGGAATAACGAGCTAGGGCTCACAATTATGTTGGACGTTTCTAGAAGTAGACAGGAACTTCCGCGGGACATTCGCGACGATAGGAATTAAGTGTCGAGTTGTTCACGACGCTCCAAAGAGTTTCTGGAAAGTTAGTAATTCGGAACGCACAGCCAAAAATAGCACGTGAAAAAAAAAAAATAGAAACAATCTTGTGTCGGGTAAAATGAAACTCACCTGAATGAACGTTCACTACGAAATACAAGGTCAACATTGAGAGGCGTGTGATGAATGCATCGACTACGTCGAAAGTTGCAGGGTTGAACAAATTGTCGGACTCATTTCCAAAAGCCCTGACGGACTTTCCGGTCAACCCTCATTACCCCAAATCGCCTCCAGCGATCGAAAGTGTAATCAACGAGGTAGTGCGGATATTTAGACAAATTACTTGGAGGGCTAACAAAAAATGTTTATGAGATAAATTTGTTGTAAAAATGTGTCAGAATGAGGCGGAGAAACCCGGGAAAGAATAATTGGGAAGAGGGCGAGAGAGGAGGGGAAAGCAGAACGAGGACCCAAGAGACGGAGTAAGAATTTGCGGGGACAAGTGAAAGCCACGTGGGAGTTGAAACGAGGCAAGGGAACGTCGTATAGTAGACTGTAAAATGTGTAACAATAGTTCCCATAGTGTGCAATATGGCGAGTATTGTGGCCGTATATAACGCCCGAGATGTGTGAGGCCTTTGAGAGAAACAGGAAAAAAAGAGTAAGAGAAAGAAAGACATAAACGAGAGAGGGCACTCCCACAGCAGGACAATTATTACATAACGCAATTTCCTTCCAACTTAAGTTTTTCGCATCCATCTGCAGCCTCACATACTCCTTTTTTTCGTACTTCTTTTCGATTTTACCAACGGATAATATCCTGCATATCCTGGACACTTAAACCGTCTAAAGTAACATATCGTTACTTCATTCATACCATTTTATTTTTTCTTCCTTCTCTTCCGCACAGTATCATTAAGCCCTGCGAATTCTGGCTCGTAATGATCGGCCTATTTGCTGCTTAATTAGGACATGGATCATTAGTGTGGAGCTCGATCGTGTATTTAATTAATTGCCATCTGAAACAATATTTTTTATCCACTAAAGACCGTAGTGTTCGGTTCTTATTTCTGTTTTTTTTTTTTTTTTTTTTTTTTTTTTTTTTTTTTTTTTTTTTTTTTTTTTTTTTTTTTTTTTTTTTTTTTTTTTTTTATTTTTTTGGGTCTCAAGAAAAATCGTGAAAATGTTCTGAACTGTAGGAATATTTGATTTTTTTTTTACGAGATGTAATTCGGTACATAATTACTCGTTTTCGAGGCTCGGTCAGAGGTTAAATTCATGTATTACGAAAAGCAATTACGAGGGAAAGACCAGGGGGGCCCTTACCAATTTTCGCATACTTGAACCAGTTTTAAAGTTTATCTCACCGGTTAGATAATCTTACCGATCTCTCGACTTTATTCGTGCGAGGCTTTCCACGCCTAATTTCTCTCATTTTATTTCCACACTCGCTACAAATTGTCACGAAGTAATATCTCACGCCCATTTTCACACTTTGCGGCTGTTGAAATCGGTCTAGATAAGTATCTCACTTTCAGCACGAAAGTCATTTTCATCGATTCACCAGTTTGGCAGCTTCGAAGTTATTCGGAAATGGAAAAAACAATGTTGAGTCGATCGAGAAAATTTGACGATGCTGGCTGTGTCTGCGGCTGTTAAGAAATCTGTCCGGATGTCTGGTACCCAGTCAAAAGGTCAAGACTCATCCAATCCACGAAATTACTCCTCAATCTGGCATTCTGAAAAACAATGCCGTCTCAAATGCCCCATAGAAATTTTTCTGCTCCATGTGAGTCAGAATATTAATGATTGTATGACTGCCAAGATAGAGAGTGCCATAATACATCATCATTGGAGTAAAGCACACTTGATTTATTACGCAGCGACTTACGGTAGTGATGACCAAACTTCATAGACTCAATCCTGGGAACTCCAACGGATTGTTTCCTCTTTTCGGAGTTGTTGCGGTCTGCAGAAAAAAGAATGAGTTCGTCGGCGCTTGCTCTCAATTACCACAGAGATATATCTCGATTGGGGAATCGCAATTATCACAATACACAATATATAAACAAGAGTGGTGTACATTTATTCATAGCCATTATGATTATTGTTTTTAACACGTTTTATTAGGCAGGAAAGATGATACAAAATTTACGCGAGAGATAATCTACATCTAGGGAACAATTGTTTCCTTTATTGAATTTTAAATTCGTTATCGTTATAATTTGTTTAATTAAACAAATTTTCCAGCCACCTTTGTCGAACTGCATTGCGCAGTATCAACGAAAGCCATGACAGTAATATTCACCCACCGGAAATGACCAGCACAACAAAGTGTGCTCGTTGCTTTTATTACTTATCTTTTTTTTTCTCCAGGGGCTAAAAAAAATTAATTGTACATTTTTTTAATTGATTTTCATTTTTTGCAATAACTTTATTATTAATTAAAGGCGATCTAATAAATGGCCTATATTTTCGCTATTAACAATGACTAATATTCGAGCAGCTCAAAATCAGACGACGCAGCAAATTTCTACGTCTCACAAATTTATTATAATTATTTAGCAATCTCAATTAGGATAATTTATTGTACGATTGTCTCAGAACTCTGATGACGTTGAGCCGGATATTGCATTGAGCATAAATTCCATTAGCCTCGAATTTATACGCGAATGAATTCGCTTGTCTCGACGAGACTGATTAATCGATCGACATCACACGGGCTCGATGAAATTTCTGATGCAATGATTATTAATTATCGATGTTGATAATTATGAGGTTTTTCCATTTCTGCTCACTTGATGCCCCAATATCCGCTGTTTTTTGTTTTTTTTTTTAAATAATTTTTTAAATTTATTTACTCCCTTCCTGCGGAACCGTTATTCTCCATGGACCAGATGAGACAAAATGACTACTTTGGAAAGCTTCTCTCCGAGATGCTTTCCCGGGAAATCTCGAAGATTGGACTGACCGCAAAACCGCAAATTCTCAAGTGGCCTCCATCGTTTGGACGGTTACGAGTTACAAGGCCATTCCTAATTCTATTCTTGGTCCCTATCCTATTTTCCGTTCCCTCTGAATGTCCATTAAATTTCTAAACTAATCAACGACTAAAAGTAAACAACAAACACTAATTAAACTCCATCTTTTTAATAATCCAGTTTTATATCTTATTTTTTTTTTTTCTTTTCAAATAATTACGACAATAAAAGTCGAACGTGTCGATCTCACGAGACACGAACAATTATTTTCTTTCACTTTCACCGGAACACTACGAGTAATATGTGTCGATGTTCGAAGCGTCGATCATGAATTCAAACACGAAATAATAGAGGAGACCGAAATATTTTCAACTTCTATTCGTTTCGTTGCCATTTTGTTCGAATTTTTTGAAATAAACTTTTGAAATGGTGTCACGAGAAAAAAAATATCGAGGAAAGGAGATAATTGTCAATTTGTAAGTTCAAAAGAATTTGGACCGCGAAGTCGTTTGGTCCACATGCATACGAAAGGCTTTTATTTTTACTACTTTGTCGGTGCAGCATTAACTTTATCTTAATCGTAAAATTTGTTACTGGATCTCGTCTAAAAAAGGCTTGACGCGGAAAAGGTAATAGGGAGAAATAACAAGCTAGCTGTCAATATGAAATTTTTGCACGCGATCTTCCCGAGTGGGGCTCAAGGAACTCGAGTACTCGGCTAACACTCTCGCTCTAATGCGGTTTGTCGTAACGGCAAGCCCGTTAACTAACCACATAGTACGTTCCGTTGGACTTTCCAATTTTTCTTACATTTTCCCCACCGCATCGGAAATGATGCTTCACACATGATCTCATTGCCAAACTATACGAAGATCGGAAGAGGTCACTGACCATCGTCGAGCTAAGCTCAGATTCCTTCTCAATATTTATATAAACCGGATTAAACGAGAAACGCGATAAAAATATTGATCAACTTGTCACTTTGAAAAACATTTTGTAACTGAGAAAAACAAAAATTATTCTGAAACGAGCAATCTCTAAAAATAATAAAATGAAGTTTACATACGAAAATAAAAGAATTTTAAATAATTACCGATGCAGTGATGAGGAGTGATATATTGCGAGCTTTCTACGGTACTGACAAGATGAAACTCTGGGAAAAACGTCGCTGCTAGTATCGGCAGCTTTTCCACAGTTTCTCAAGAGTATAGACAGGCACGATAATAAAAAAGAAAAAAGGCTTCTCGATGACCCGATTTTCTCATCATTTTTATTGTCACGTCGCACTTACAAATAGTAAAAAAATAATTGGGACATATTCGCGTAGAGCATTATTACAAAAATCGCTGCGGATTTGTTTAATCGCACCACTAAAATATTTGATAACATTGATGTAATTTGAAGAATATATTTATGGACATTCAAATCTGTCAAATGAGGCAATGTTATCGATAATTAGTTATAATCTATGATAATAATAATATTTACAATGATAATAGAAAGACGTCGACGCTGTTCCACATTGAGGATGGAAATAATTCGTCGACACTGATCACAATCCGTCGATATAGAGAGACACGGTGATTTTTGTTATAATTAATTAGCAGGAGAGTCTACAGTTAATATTTGGGTTTTCGGATGCGATAAATTTTCCACATAAAATCGAACGCTTCGGTCGTAAGTTTACAGAAATTTCGGAGGTTCGAGCTAGGGTGATTAAAAATTTGCAAAACTTTGTCAAATTTGTATTTTAGAAAATGGGCATTCGATCTTATTGGCCCATCGAAGTTCCATATTCATCGTTATTTTCTTCGTTTCGAATCACTCTCGATTCTCAAAGTTGCAAGTTTCCAAATCGATCGTGTAATAGCTGTTTATTCGTATAAACACACCCAGCATCAAAAGTTACGACTGCGCATGTTCGATCGATCCTTTTGGTTCTCCAGTGTTGTACCTGAGTTGTGCAACACTCGCCAATCGAGTTCTCAAGAGCGAGACATACTTTCGTAACGATCGGCGTTGCTTGAGTTTCAAAGCGAACACTTTTGAGCCTCCTCATTGTTCCATCGATCCGGATATGAAAGAAAATCATTCAGATTGCTGCTTTGTTTAAGGAACAAAGAGTAACGAAATTCGGTGGGAGAATAATTGCCGTTAAATCTCCCAACAGATGATGATTTTTGGAGCCAGCATCCGAAAATTTACTCAAATCGCTAATTATCCACTTTAAATCGCTAAATTAATAACGGAGGAAATGAACAATTGCCGAAAGTGTTCCCAAGCAGGCAGAAACGATTAGTGTGCTCTCGGAAATATACTGGAAAACCAAAATATGCAGGAGCGATGTAAATGAAACTTGAGCAACCGGAAATGAGGTTACAGTCGCATCGTGGAATAAATTTAGTTGGGAGTTGACTGTGAAAAGTGATTTTGCTTGGTGAATTCTCGGGGTGTCACGGGAGGTCAGACACGAATAATACGAGTCGTAGTTGCGGGCTAAAATCATAATCTCAGCATAACATAGTCGGCTAACATAACTCTGGGTCGAGAGCAATGAGCATAATCTTGCGTCAGGACCTGCTTTCACTCTCTGTCTTTTTCTTCCTCGAATGTAACTGTAATGTATAAGCTGTGAGACGTACGTGGCGAACGGACGGGTTAGGCGCAACTTTAAAACAAAACCGGGTGTGCTTAAATTCTGATAATAAACAGTATGGAAAACGCAAGTCTGTATAAAGGGAAAAGAGAGACTTCGTGAAAGTCGATTCGATGTTGATCGAGTGAAAAGTTGTTTGAATCACTGGAATACGTTTAAATATCTGGCCGTCTTTGATGCTGATCGTTTGTGTGGATGACGTTAACTGGGGTTCATTGGCAATCGCACGGATATTCATCCAAGAGCATAACGGCTCGTGGATCGGACATTCGTTCAAGTCCAGCAACGCGTCAACGCTTCATTGCTATGCATAATACGCGCTCTCTTCTATATCCGATGGTGGTTCTCTTGCCCGAGAGAAAACATCCAAACGTCTCGAAAATCCAAATGAAAATAAAATGCTAAGATAATTGACGATTCGAAGGTGACTCCGTTATGATTGATGGAAACTCTAATGGCTTGGTATGAGCAACCGGTTTTAGTGAGGGTTCTATTCGACCGAATGGTCCATCTCAGGCGCACATGGTCAACGACCATGGTACCTTATGTCGGAGTTGGTTGGGTTGGCTAAGTCAGTGGGTCTGAAGATTTGTTGCTGGAGTCAAAAGTTATCTGGGCTTGGACCTATGGGAGTAAAATTGATGGAAATTTACATTGGGCCTGTCATCAATAGCGTGAGAAAAAGCGAAGTGGATAACGAAAGAAAAAAGTCTTTGAGATGGGTGAATGATGCTAAAACGTAATGCAAGGGGAATCAAAAGTTAGCATTACCGCCACGAAGGAACTGATCTATCTGACCTACGGACAAGGGTGAAACAGGACCTCGGCCAGAGGGTGCTTGAATGTAGTAGAAAGCCTGAGGATCCGTCTGCGATTCAAGGAGTTGATATCTCTGAGAGGGCGATGGTTGTTGTTGCTGTTGACGTCGCTGTTGTTGGGAATAGAGCTGCTGGGATTGCTGGAGAAGCTCAGCCTGTTGTTGTCGATAGATGGCTTGCTGGGGCCGGGCTTGGCTCGACTGTATTTGGGACTGTGGCCGAGGTGGTTGTCTGTACAACGAGGATTGTTGACGTTGAGCTGCAGCTGCTTGTTGCTGTTGGTGTTGCTGCTGGATGTGGGACTGTTGCTGGGCTACGAATGGTTGTAGTTTGTGACTGAGTGAAAAGTCACCCACCGTCTGAGGTAGGCTTTGATAGAGTTGGGTATTGTACTGACCAGTTGTGGGATCGTAAACCAGCTCGGACTGATAGATCGGCTCGTTGGATTTAACTTTGCCAGAGGGTATGGAGTTTGGCGTAGAGGAGGAAGGTCGTGCCGTTTCCAGGGAGGGCCTCGTGACGCCTACGGTGTTGACGTAACGTTCAAGCTCAGCGGCAAAGTTAAGATGGTGCTGGGGTGTACTGGCGGTTGTGCTGGCTAAGCGATGAGCCGTGACGGGGCTGTTTTGCGGGCGGGCGGCATAGATAACGCCGGGTCTTTCGGTGCTACTGGGCGAGACGTACTGTGCGGCAACCTGAGCGACACGAGGTCTTGGGGTGATCGCTACGGATTGTGGCCTTTCACGAGCTATGGAACGCGTGCTCGTCTCGACCGCTTGATAGGAGGGTGTTGTGGGTCTTGAGCGAATGACGGGGGAGGGTGTCGTGAGACTCTGATAACGTGGGGCTGGAGTGGACAGTCTGTAGAGGGAGGTAGTTGGCGCTGGGGTTGTAGGATAATGCGCTGATTCTGATTGTACGGATTGGAGTTGAAGATAATTTTGCTGGGGTCTGCGGAACGACTGTGGAGCTAACTGGGGTCTCGTTTCTTCTTCGAGTTCCTGGCTCGCGTCGTCATCCAATTGATATTCCGTTTGGAAAATGGTCGTAGGTGCACGCGCGGTCGTTGTCCGAGGATAATTCGGTCGAGGTCTTTGCAACGGGCGCACCGATGGATAATTAGCCGGACCGCTGATGTCGTCCTCGACCTGCTTCGAGGGTAATTCGTCGTCGTCTTCCCTCGGGGCGTTCGGATCACAGGGGTTTCCTGAGACATATGTGAATTCTCGCTTGTTACCGTCTGGATCAACGTAACCATATTTTCCGCGAACTACGCAGTCTGTTCCACGGGTTTCCTCTTTGAAGGAACCATCTGCCGCTTCATAACCGAACGTGAACGAACCATCGTCGTTCACTTTGTTGTAATTACGTATCGTCTGAACTGGAGGTGCCTTCGACGATTGCAACGTGTCCTTGGAACGTGGCGTGTGAAGAGCACGAGTACGAGGCTGATAAACCACCGGCGCAGCGTATTCCTCCTCTGCATCAGCTGTCTCTTCGTCCTCGTAATATACTTGGGGCTCTGCGATTCGTGGACGAATTTGAACCCGTCGAGCTGTCGTCAGGGCCAACAGGCATGCCGGGATTATCTGTCAAAAAATCAGTCAAACATTAAAAACGATAAATACTCAGCTTAAATAACGTGACATCGAGTGAGATTAACCATTTCTATTTTTATTTCTGCGCTCTAATTAAAAAATCGCTTTCTCATTAATCATCCAGCCTTTTTATTCCCAGTCCACTGTCCTAATTAACCCAAGCCATTTTACACCGTCTCGATCATTCCGAAGCAACCAGGCTCAAAGTCGTTACGTCACGAACTTGTTATCTCGAGCACGCCTTTTACTGCCTTTCTCTCTCTCTCTCTCTCTGCTCTCCCTTATTCTCTCGGTCCATTCTCGTCTCACGCGTGCGGCATACCCATGCGGTCGTTCAGCTCAATGTAACCACACTAATACCTGCTCAATATCTTGATCCCATTCGATCAATGATGAGAGCGATTTAACCGGCTTTCCTCTTGAATAGTTTTCAGCCCAAGAGAATTTCTACTGCCGCATTGTGATAACATAAGTTCACGTTACTCCCTTCTATGTTTACAGTCCCGATTTATATATGGCGGTGGCTTTGCTGCTCGCAGAAAAAGTTATACAGAATCGAAAGTCGCTGACTTTTACACCAACTGTCCAAAGTTATAGCTCGTCAACGGCGCGTCGTAGTAAAAACCATTCCAAGGACGTTTCTCTCCAGAATTTCGTAATACGTGCTCCCTATAAATTTCAGTTATCCTCTTTAAGATCCCTCATTTATGAATTTTTACGAAATTTAATTCACATTAACGAACAGCATCGAGCCTGCGTATCCTACATGCGTAATAAAACTGGCCGATTAAATGTGAACATAGGAAGCGAAGCAAGTATGTTACATGGAGGAGAGTGGGTTTCGCGGCTGGCTGATCGCGTAGGTTACTCGTTCCTAGTTTTGCGGCCACAGACCTCGAGCACTAACCTATTGGGTGTGTTATATGCATTTCAAACCTGCGGCCGACTCGAGCCAATATTTTAACATCGCGTTGACGTGTTGGCTGGCTTTTCAACCGAACGCAGAAGAATCAAGCTTCCGGTCTTACGATATCTGATACTTTCATCTCCACGGTCTAAAAAAAAAAAAAAAAAACTCCAAACTTGCGGTAATTACGATTTCGAGAATGGGAATCGTTTTTTATGATTTAAAAAATTTTGCTCCTTTGCATTATCAACCAAATCGTCAAATACGAAGTTCGGTCAAACTTCCGGTTGAATTGGACGGTGTGTGGGAAAATCCGTACCAGTTCGGCTAAAACATTACTTCGGTTACGTAATTGTGACAACGAGGTCGACCCGAATCCGGGCGAGGCGAGCATAACCGTAACACACATAGCACACCAAGAGAGCTATGAGATGGCAAAGGGAACAGCATCATATTCAACAGTTGCTGTTTGCCTACCGTGAGATTCAGACTCATAAAGTCGTATCTCCGCGCTCCTGTTCCTTTTTCTCACTCTCTCTCCTTCTCACTCATTCTTTCTCTCATGTTCGATCCACACGTTCTCGCTGGCTCTCCTTGAACCGCACGTCTCTCGAGTAATTCTCCGACACACCACGCCTCGCCAAGTCAACATTTGTAAATAATGAAAACAGCACCATTATTTTCCAATTCTTGTGGCACGAGTGTCACAGGAAATAAGCCCACCGTCACTTATTTGCCGACATACCAACACCATAAAACAATGGAGAACGGACCGTGACTTTTTATTCTCAAAAATTCTCAAGGAACTGACTGATGAAAAGGCACAAAAAAAACGAAACTTTGTAAAATCCATTTTTATGAGAAACTGCAACAAAAACATCGAAACAACCAACGACTTCGGACAAAATAATAAAAGTTGAAATTCACGATTTAATTATGCGATGCCCTAATTACGTAATTCGTAAAACAAACGATAAATACATTGGCCTCATTTTAAACAATTATTCTATAAATAAAACGAGGCCTGAGGACGAAGAAAAAAAATGTTAAGTATAACTTTGAGGCCACGAAATCGCGAGTTGCTGATATTGGCAAAGCACTCCATCAGCATGGAGAAAAGGCGGTGGTTTAGTGCGAATAATAATGTACAAAGTGCAGAGCTTCTCGCCTCAAAGAGTCGAACGAAAAGTACATATACTCGAAGCGACTCTTAGCAGGCCCTCTGGGCAAAAGTTCCAGTTTCTCGTGGCCTTGACTCGCCTCGAAACTTTCGAGTGCGCGAGTGCCATTTCGTTCATCATTCATCAGCGGAGCTGGTTATTATTGACCGCATGGAAATATGTAATCCGTCAGTAATCTCGAACGCCCGGTGGTCCTGATCGAAAAAATTTGGCCGTGGCTTTGTCAGGCACAATGTGATTATTAAAAAGAATAAAAAAAGTCTCATCGATCGAACGTGTGCCGCTGTAAATCTCAGACAGTCTAAACAATCTCGAATCGTCGTACCATTCACCTCCACGAAGATTAATCATTCGTTCCCTATCGCGTTCTGCCTACGTCTATGTGTATTCAATCTAAAGTGGTCTCCTGTTGTTTCATTTTGTACGTTAATACCAAACGTATTCATAAAAAAATCCACTCCTGAGAGCACGAACTTTACAGGGTCTACAAAACAAAGCAAATGCAATGAAATTTGTTACTTCCAAAAAGAATTGACTCCGACTATCAAATGGAGTGAAAGGGATAGTCAAATTGCTAAATGACCCAGCAGAAATATGAGTGCCCAACAAATTTAGTTTTTCAGGGTAAACGATTGACTGGCTTGATAAAGTTTGAGATGTTTCATTCCCAGAATTAGCAAAAAATCATCAGAGAATTACTCTAACATAATTATTTACTGATGCGTTTGGTTTATTGATAAACCCAAGGAGTATAGATCGCGAAAACCGATCTGTAGATCGAAATGAAATACGATCTGGATCCTTCGGATTCCTAATGCAATTGGATCCGCCCGATTCAGATGTAAACGAACACAAAAAAAAACGACACGAATCACCGCGAAAAAATAATCTCTAAAGTTCTTTAACAAGACAAATTTCCATTTCCAGGGTGAAACTTCCGGAAGATGATTTAGAGTTTGCAGAATGAACCTCATTATCATTCGTGTTAGGAATCCATGAATAACCGTGAGACTTCAGGATCATGTTCCCAAGGTCGGTGATGAATAGACGAAAAAAAAGAAAAGAAAAATTAGAAGGTACAACGAGGAGAGTCTTCGGTCACAGTGAGAGTGTGAACTGGTTAATGCGGAGGCATGAATCAACGAGAGTATTCTGAAAGTAAGACAGGTATTCGTGTGTATTTACTCCGCATGGTAAAAGTCGAGCATATTTGTTTGGTAAGAGGGAATAGTTGGCGAGAGAGTCCATAAAAGAAATTTACCACGAAGGTTTTAGCAGCATGGTTACAGAGTTATTTTGCTCTTTATGTGAGTCAAGGGATCCCATGCATATCTTTATGCAAAGTTAGAGAGAACGAAACCATTTCGTATTTCTAAGTAGCCCATAAAATATCCATATGCATTGCGGTCTATTGTAAATTATTTCGTTCTCAAATGAAAATAGACTCTAAATTGTCGATTCCACATTTTGTTTATTCCTTATTCATGAACTTGAAGCGATTTAACGAGAAACACGTTTCCATGAAAATAAATCAATCCCAAGTCGATCCGAAAGTTTCTTCTCGGTCTTGCGATGATAAACTGTGAAATGAAATCAATTGTGTATCGATAAACTCGCGACAATCCTGCAATTCAACTGTCACATTTCTCCCCGTATTTTCCGCAGCCCTGGAGCTTCTAATTTTTCAAATAATCTCAACGAGTTTATGATTTCGTGGCAGGAAGGTTCGGAAATATCCGGATTACTAAAAGTCGGCATAGATCGACTAATGATTGCACGAAAGCAGAGAAAATCGTGACGTTCGAGAACTTGGCTGTATAATCAGCGCTGTAGCGATGCCAGTCACACACAGTGAGAGGTGACAGTTGGCCGGAGACTCTGAGCCATACAAAATCCACATTCGGTGAATATATATGTATGTGCTTCTCAAGACTCAGTTTACAAACGTCTATGGAGGACAGAAAATATTGTATTTGCACCACGCCTTCTCCGAGTCGAGTGGCTCGACTTCCCGGATATACGATCCCATAGAATATGACAAATAAATTGAAGCAGGGCTCGAATGACTGGACAGCTTCGCCAATTGCTGCCACATTAACGAAGCAACGAGTAGTCTCGTCAAGGAATAATTTTGAATTTTCTTCAGACAATAAAAGAAAAAAGGTGGAATAACGTTATTTCTATGCAATTATTGAAAGTTTGCTGGCTGTAATTGGAATCTCCGAATCATCGTGGTTCGGTAGACCTCGCAGCTATAAGTCGTCATTTTTTATTCCTCATTCCCGGACTTACCGCTCGCTATTAATTAACAAACCACAAGCGTAGCCGACAGTGTTTTTCTTACGTATTTAGACTGACGTTCCTTCTCGCCAGAAGCATAACATCTAATCCTATCGAGATATTACCATTCCGAGACCACTTTGCGGAGACTCTATGAGCGAAAAAGAGCGAGAGCTATGGAGAGAGGGAAATAAAAAAAAAACGAATCGAGAACCTTCTCTCGTTTCCGCAATTCCAAGGACGGAAAAATGAAAGTGAAACCGCGCTCGTATAAATTTCCATCCAACGCGGATATATCTATAGATCCTACTCCACATTTCATACATACATGTATTCAATATCAAACTAATGATGAAAGGGCGTAAATCATATCGCGAAAATTTCTGACCTTCCAGTCACCAGCTCTCCAATCTCTCGATTCGTACAAATCGCACGTGTGTTCCTTAATTTAGAATGTGCTCCATCGGAAAAAATCACGAAAACATTATACGTGCCGTAGAATTTCTCTCTATCGAACGAGTTGCGTGGGAAGAATAGACAATTTTCCGGAACGTGAAACTCGTGCCGGAATATCTTGCCGAAAGGCAATTGAAAGTTCCTCTTCGTTTTCAGACATTTATAAATACAAATCTCCTATCACTCACAGAAAAACGATCAACACTTTTTCGCATCCCGATTTCTAAGCCTCAGTTGAAGAAAAAGGCAAAATCTGTGGGAGGAATTTCCTAAATTATGAGCGATAATGAGCCCTTGCCTATTTAGAGACATCGAAAATTTCTCGGAGTAACGAAAACTCTAGTAAAATAATAAAGTCAAGAAAATTCCAGAGAGAATGCTGTACTTATGTGTCGTTGTGATCAACGTGCAATGATTGCGCGGAAACCCGTCTGACAGCACATAACATAAACAAAGTCATAAAGAAAAAAAAAATACTAAGAAGGAAAATAAGGTGAAGAAACCGCACGCGGTTAGGAGAGCTGAGCACGGGCGTTTTGACGGATGTTCTAAAAAAGTTTCACGTCCTAAGGTTTTTCGTTGCGTTGCACATTTCAACATGCAAAGTCATGACGATGAGAAAAATTTTCTAAAGGGTTTTTATGAGATTTCGGTTGATAAGAATTTTACAAGTGGCAATGACTCAAGCAACTTTTGCGGTGATTTTTATTGCATTTTTGCAGCCCCTGATTTATCACACGTCATAGTCGATTGCTGAAAGAAATAGTGCCACGTGGCAGATGTTCGTGATTGTTTGAATTTCGCGTCCATCCGTATTTTCAATTAATACAATAATTCATCGAGTGGCCGAGAAAATGGGATTAACTCTGTGAGGATCAACAAAGCGATGCTGAGTGACGCTACGGTTTGTGAATAAAATATGCACGCGTTAAGGGAGCAATCATGCGTGAAAACAACGACAAAGACAAGAAAAACTGAAGCAGCACACTCGAGTGATTCACGACGAGGATTCCGAATATAAAAAATGTAGAAAGTCGACAAACGTAAAACCAGAGTGATATCGTGACTAAACGTCAAGCTAATAAAATGAACGTTGAAATATCTCGTTATTGATTCTAAGCACGATCCACAAAGTGCCCTTGTCAGTGTTGTAGACAAAACAGAACGGTCAATTTCTATTGTTACTTCTTTACTAGCCCATGATTTTTTGCATCACGTGACTAACGCGATACAAACGTCGTCGCGATTCAATAGAAATTCCGACTTGGCCGAGATGAAGAGAAAGTCATTTATTGTTTAAACCAAAAGTGACAATCAACATTTTCATCGTTATTTTTTCATTGTGCACTTTATAGGGAAAAATTAATTGGCACCCGATCGAAAATGAAATGTATTTTTTTTTTTTTACGAGTTCAATATCAATTTGTGTGTTCCCCATAAAAAAATAAGACCCGCTCATTCGAATACCCAAATTATCGTGTAATTACGTCGATGGATCTTTCGATAATTAACCCATTAATCGAAAGTATAATAAAGATCGATATCAGCCAAGCCGAAATGTACTTGAGCAAGCTTAATTCAATTAAAACGATGATGGATCAATTAAGATCAGTCACCTAATGCGTCTCCAGTGTTGGAAAGCTAAACTTCTTCAACTCTGTTCGTTATAGATCGAGATAAAAATGGATGAGCAAAACGATGGAACAATAGGCTGTTAGTCCGACTGCTCTATGCCCTTAAGTAAAAAATCAACGTCGAAGACGACGTGGAATGAAAAATAGAGGAAAACGATCGCAAAACTTGATTCCCCACTCATGAGGAACGTGGTCGATTTTAAGTGACCCGGATTACCCCGGTCCTCGGGAATAAACACACCTTGGAAAAAACGAGAGTGGCACACGATGAAGGAGACTTGGAAGAGATGAAGCTACAGGAACAGAGATATCGTCGAGAGGTAATTATCGGAGAAAAAATCAAAGAGAGAAAGAGAGAGAGAGAGAGAGCGAGATAGGAAAGTAAGCACGAGGAGCCCCTCACGGTATATCTCGTCGCATTTTCCCACAGTGGTTGTAACGTGACTCAAGAGAACAACTGCACTAAACACGAGAGTATCACTAAAGAGATACGTATATATTTATACAGATATGCACCCACACACGCGTCAATGAAAAAATACGCAAAGGGTTACACATACGCTCGCGGTAGAAACAGCGAGCAATATATCAGCAGAACTGGATGGTTGTTGTAAATACACGGCAATTTAACGAGCACTTGTATTTTCCTGGGATTAGCCTAGAAACTATTTTATTATATATTTCTTACAATATCAACGTGTAAGTATGTTGGTACATAAAAGTTTGAATTCATGGGTGTATCTATTGCGTGTACAATGCGTGAGATGATTTTTTAAATTCTCTGATGAAGAGATATTCGGCCTCGGAAAACATCACACGGTGTAAAATTACATGTGAGTCTTTGAAAATTCAAGGAAGCTGGAATTAATCATGCAAGTCTTCATTTGCATTAAATGTGAATATTAATTGGATGGAAATTACACTCTGCTTTCGCGAACACATTTAAATGGCTCGTTGAGTATGGCAGATAGTAATAAACAATGACACAAAGGATACATTGTTATTGACGTTATTTCGTGACTAAAAAATATATAATTTGTGATATAAAATCACGTGTTGTTGCGAACGCGTTATTAAACATAGTAACTGGAAATAAAATATTTGCGAATGAAGGAACGAGATCGCCTGCGAGTTCCCAGGCATCCGATGGAAATAAATGACCAGGCGATTTGTACTCCATTCGTTTCTGCACTCGATAAACCCGATCGTAATTGCGCCGAAAAATGGGCGAGACTTTCGGGCGAAATGGAAAGTTACGCGACCCTGACCCCACACGCCATCAAAAAAGAACCGCCCAGTTAAAACGATGTGTTTATTCCATTCGAACTTTTTTTCTTACTCGCGATTACATTGCCGTATTATATTTTCGACGGGATTGCGCAATTGCCCCGCCCGACATAAATGACCCAAGCATGATATTAATAATTCAAAGACACTCTCACGTTTACACTCGTCCATTGGTAACGCGTTCTTCATTTTTAAGGGTTGAAAAGAAAGTTTATCGAAAGACTTTCCTTTTCTAATGATTTCAGACGCGTGAACTAAATATTTCACTCCTCTAAATAATTCATAACAACTTTCCTTTCGTCCAAAACAAAGAGTCCATTCGTATGTATTGACGTATTTGGGTGTATGGAATGTCCGGGACAACATTACGAAACGTCGCATAAATTAATATGAGTTATTTGATTTTTGCGCTGTCTCTATCGATCGCATTTTTTCTTTATAACATTATTCCAATTATAGCTCCAGAGTGAGCAATAAATCAACAATAACTAGTTTATGCAAACCTCCCTGAAGAAATAAAATACCGATACGAAAAATACGAAGTCGAATTCTGATCTACATTCCACGATGTTGACCAGCCGGTTTGATAAAAGATGCAGTTTTCATTATAGCAAAGAAATATTCCAGTTCAGTAGCAAATTCAATTGAAAACCGTCATTTCGGAATCGTGAAAATACCAAAAACAATAAATATTTATATTTCATTATTTTGTTCGTAATAAAATTATTTTCCGCTAAACTATCATGGAAATCGGAACAGCAATTTTTTCGCTAACCCAATACACCCCCAAGAATCACACGAAATTTGTCCAAAATTTTTCGTACTTAGGTTTTTGTTGAAAAAAATGTTTAAACTAGATTTTCTTCTCGTGGATCGTAATCAGCGAATGATCTGGAGATCAGAATTTTTGGCAGAAATTATGGGCTCTATAGGGCCCATAGAAAAAGAAATCTATGGCCAAAAGAGGTCAATGATAATTGGTTAATTATAAAGTTCAATAATGCTTATTAATGATTTTGATTGAAAGGGATGATCGGTATGATTGATTGCAATTATTTGTAAATAAAATGCGACTGAGTGTGAAGGCTGAAAAAATGTAGTTTGACGATGATGAGTGACAAAGATAAAATACGTTCTTCCACATACCAGCAATGTAATCCTCATGGTGCGTGGATACGCTGTACAGGAGATGACGTAGAAAGAACGATCCTCTGTGAGTTTCACTGAGAGAGTGCAGACGGATAGTACGAACCACGATCCTTTATAACCTTACCTGTAACAGGGGAGAGAGCGAAAGAGCAACAAACACTTTTTAGCGTCGCTAGTGGGGACCTTTTACTCTACCGCTTGGACATACACGGTGAACTAGCAAGACTCTCTCGTAGTCTCTTCCGTAGATTGTAGGGCGAGTGTGTTAGTTTTTCCTGCATATCGTTACACATGTTTATTTGAAAGTGTGTAGTGTAAATATGTTTATTCCGGTCGATACATATTTCGATAATTTCGTCTATAAATATTTTAAAAAAAACACACATTTTCTCCACTTTTATCGATGACGTTCATATCCGTGCATGGCCAAACGATACCACCTCCTCAAATTTTGTATGGGCCACGTTTCCAGTTTAATTTCTCTCCCACTGAGCAAGTGCCATGAATTTCATAATTTGTTAATCAATGATTCCAATGAATCAATGTCTCGTGGCCTTTTGCCACTTAATTTGGAGAAAACTATTTTTGGAAAATGGAAAAATAAAATTGTCGTTTTTTCCCTGAAATAATTTCATAATATTTTTACATTTTCTTGAATATTTCGGAATTAGAAAAAGGAGAAAATTTCATTGTGTCATTATTCACGATCAAATCCATTCGCTATGGAATTTCCTTAGCCCCTAGGATTATACGTATGAACGCATACCACGAATTATTGCCAAATAATTTGAATTGTTATGCTCGATGCGTGGCCTGAAATTACACCTCCCCGACTGGTCGCTCAAAAGAAAGCATGAAAACGTCGTATACGTATTACTCCAGAGAACATTGATGTACTCAACACTTGAAATGTTTAAATATACACACGTATGAGAAGAGCAAAATAGTTGAATACGAAGGCGGATACGGCGATTAGCCAACATACATCGTCCTAGTCGGTCTGGCGTCTTTGGGCCGTGAGAAGAGTGTGGGTGAAGAATCGAGATACATTTAGCTTTGCATACAATTTTAAAGACACGTATGTACCTCGATATATATATATATTTCAACGGTCACACGCCGACCTACGATCCAAATCGTTTTTTTTTCATCCCATACTGCTCCCTTAGGAAAGATTTACCTTCGAGTGTGTTCGCGTAGTTGTCGTTCTTACGTGCGATACGAAGTGGATATATTGGAACACATTGCTCATGTACCTTTCGAGCCTTTGACAGGATAGACTACGGGTCTCATTGGCTATCCGACGAACCCACATACGTTTCGAATCTTTTCTACACATTGTTGATTAAATATCTCATGGTGTTTTCATTTTTTGGGCTTTCTCCATGGAAAATACGAATTATGAGGTTTACCCTAGGCTTCGGGACTATCAGGTGCGATATTTTCTTCTGCAATGTCGAATTTTTCGAGAGCTTGAGGAGGGAGCTTTCAATGGAATGTGAATTAATTCGATTGAGGAAAAAGGACTGCTTCATTCGTCGGCTATGTCGAATGAGATTTTCTCTGCTTTTTCCTTCGAAAATTCATTCGACGCAGCTGTCATGACGTTCGACTTATTCATGAAAAGTATCTCTTCTTTTATGATTCGTCGATTTTCGCAGCGTGTATAATAATTCTTCTCGATGATTTTTTCCGTCGTGTCAAATTGATCGTAATCTGACGAGTAAGAGCGAAACCCACTGACCTAGTCTCTGCTTTACTATAGTGGATGAGCTAGGGCGAGAGAAAACTCGCGTGAAACACTTGCTTTCGTTTACCATTGCGCTCAACAAGATCCACGAGATTTTTTCCCTCTCACTCTGTGCGGGTTTTACTCTCGGGATCATCAATGAGGAAACATTTCTTGAATGGATGACTAGCTTCGCGCCTTCTATGTTTACATATTCGAATGTGGATGTGGTCAATTTTTTTTCTCCGTTTGTTCTCCGATACCTGAATTAATTTCGGCAACGTTTGTTGAAAATATTTTAACCGATTTCGGCAAAAACTCGTCGAAGCACAGAGCGAGAACAAACCGCAAGAAAACCAACGATTTATCAAAATTTTAAGGCATCGAGACAAACGCTAATCCGTTCGAAAGCAAACACGGTCTGGATCGTTCACAAAAAGTTGAAAATACGTTCACATAAATTTGCGGTGAGCCACATCAACGTAATCGCGAAGCCCCTCGTTCGTCAACCATTATTAAAATTTCATTGCATCCCTAATGTTTTCTTTTTAATGTCCCTCGTCACTCCGATGAGAAGCCAATGGACGGTAATTGTTACGTTTCATGATAAAAGAATAAAATGTCGAGAATAAACAAATAGTCGAATATCGAAAGGCCATCCAACTGGTTTACCGAATTTTTTTTGAAAATCATGGCTTGCCTCTGCTGTGTACAATTCCACAGCTCGTAAAATCCTTTTTCCTCCGTATTGAATCAGGAAATGATTCAGTTATTTAGAAAGGTTACATGTCATCGAACTTCACGGCCAATTATTAAACTTTTTTGTTGTCTACACAGAGATAATAGTCTCTGCGTATACATTCGAGATGTTTTTAGTGCCGGTACTCACGCTTGGATCTTGATAAAGGAGAATTGGTTTCATCGGGCTGGGGAAAAGAGTTGAGGTATATATATCATCGCGCAGTGTAAAACAGATCGTAATAGTGTAGTACTCGATGGAGCACGCAGCTGAAACGAACGAAGGGGAAAGTTGTATTATTTTCACGAAACTATATTTTTCGAACTTGTTAACACCGAGAAAAAAAAACAATTACGAACGTCAGATCATTATTGTTATTATTGTTGTAATTTTTTTTTATACGTAATTTTACCAGGTTGCTGAATATTCTTTGAACGAGGAAGGAGAGCGAACTCATTACTCTATCGCACTGTATATTTATACGTTTATTTAACATGATATATATTCACCGCACCCGGCATTATTAAACACATTTATCACGAATGGGCAAATTAAACTCGCTCACCATTTTTTAATATTTTCTTCAAAATTTTCTTGAAATTGTGATCCACCAGATTTCTACATTTTTTTTCAATCATTCTTCTGATTTAAAAAGAAAAATAGGCAGAACTGGAAGAGTGAAAATTGTGCAAAGTTGACGACGAATGGGCTTTACGTCCACGTACCTCGGTTCTGTGAGGAAAAGAAGACTTAATCATGATGAATGGGCACTTCATTTCTTGGACAACTACGTTAATACAGGACGTATGTTTATTATATACTCGCATCTGCCGCGAAACCGCATCAGGAAATTTGCCTTTGAATTGAGTTTCGAAATTTCTATTCCGCGTTTGTGACCGAGAATAAAAAATTTTATAAGAATAATTTTCTCAGTATGATTCTCTCCCTTCTACAAGGGATTAATTACATAAATAGGATTGAGAAAAATCCATTAAAATGTTTTATTTTGCCCTTGAAATTTTTTCAGCATTGGTCCCTTGAAACCGATCAATGACGAGGGTCGAGACGAATGCCAGAACAAATGCAAATAGTCCTCGAGAGTAACACTACACTAGGGTATAGCGTTCACCGGAGCATGTTTTGTAAGAAGGTTATTTTGTATGAGGTAACGAACAAGTTGCAATCGAACTTGTGCATAAATTATGACACAGCGATGCCGCCGAATGATTCTTGGCCATGGGCCAAGCCGTTGATTGCAATTCGTATCGTAATAATTGAGCGAAAAAAAGGCACAGCGAATATTCCGTAGTCGTCGGATGGAATGGACGCGGATGAAATGAATGATTTGTGAAAAATCACGATTATTAACCGATCTTCAGATTTTTCAACACTTTTATCATGTTTCCTGATAATTTTTTGTGCTAATTATTCGTACGACAAGTTCTATCAATCTTTGCAAAAAGACACATATGTCATTGCTCTGCCTTTCTCCTCATAATTAATACTTGTCTGCTGCTTTGAAAAAGTGAGAAAAAAAAAGGAGACAAAGGAAAAATGACATGAATATAATGCAACTCTGCTGGGGAGACAAACGACGTTCGTCCTCGTGTTCATCCTGGATTCTTCGAGATCCCATCGTACTGCTGGTCTGAACTTCCAAAGGATATTACGCACGAATAGAAAATTTGACAATGTGAATTCACACCATGTACATACATATATACACTGATATGTAAATATATGTATAAATGTGTGTGTGTGTGTGTGTGTGTGTGAATTATTGTGAAACAAAAGTTGCCCATACATTCAGCACTCGACGAGGGTATCCTGTTGAAAAATCTAAAAAATTCTGTGCATAACGGTAGAGAAGCGAATGAACTCGGTAATCGTATAATTTGATTGAATTCGTGAATTTAGTGAGAATGGCCAAAGCGTGCTCGTATCTTTTTCGAGAATGACTCTTAAAATTTTTTGTTTCTTTTAACTCTCGAGGTCACTCTGATCTGATGTAATCGGTTTAAATCCCTGAGAATTTTTGTTTTTTCATTATCTCGATGTCTCACTCGAGGTTCATGATTAATTACCTAATTTCCAGTCGCCAACAATACTCCGCCGCTCGACGCGTAGCGCCGCTGCACAATCAAGAGTAACAATGAATCGTACGAGATTGATAAGAATTTACACGGATGCACGGCGGGTTGCAAAATCGCAGGCGCCACCGATTTGCGATGCAGTGGCGCTACGACAGGATTTGTCAAGATAACGATGAAAACCCCAGGAAGATTCGATCCTATTCGTCCGAGAAAAAATCAAAACGGCGTTGTTTTTTTTTTTAATTAAAAAAATGGCCTTCTGGATGTTCCGGAAATGAAAGTTACATTCGTAAGGTCATTTAATTCAACGTATAAATAATATATCAGCGCAATTTGTTAATTTACTGTCAATACTCGATAAACTGGAATTTGATAAAATAAAATATTTGATCCATAAATTATGTTAATCTAATCCCCTTATCAATCAGTAGTCAGATTCCAGGAAGCGTAATGACGCAACGTAGGCCCGTTAAAACGACGTTAAATTTGTGACATAAAATATTCAGTGACAAAATTAATTTTCCGATAAATGTATGGCAGTTTTGTATCGAGAGACGAAACTTCGGTTTAGAAAGTGATCTTAAATTTGATCGAAGAGTGGAGAACGTGGCTCCGAGCAGAAATGGACCACGCCCTGTTCTCATTTTTTTTTCTATTGCAAAATACTTGGACAAGCTTGCAAAATATTAATGGATTTGTCAAAATTGAATCATAGATGTATAAATTACGAGTTTTTCGGGGAAACTTAAAGACTGATCGGTGAAAATGATCGCATGGAAAATCGTTGGTTAACTTACCAATTTTTCATTACCTTTTTCTTTGCTCAATGAAAGATTAGAAAGTTATGCAGCGAGAGTTAACGAGTGCGTGGCTGAATATTTTGATCTCGCGTTTAGCGCACCGACCGCACCCTTTTGCTTTTGCTTTTACAATCGTGTGATCTTTCTCTAAGGATTCCTTAGTCGATTAAGCAATGTGAGTGATCGCGCTCGTCTAATTATGTCGCTACGTTTTTGTGGCCAGGTTGAAAATCCCTCTTTTCACTACGTGCACAATGCATTTTTGCTATAAATTAATCTTTCCGCTTAATATTATGGGCATTTGCTGTAAATCCATGAAATTCGTGGATCTATGAAGCAGAAACTTTCCATATTGATGCCCCAGACTTATTCCACATTTTTTTCATCCATCTCAGGAATTTTACAATAAAAACGAAGTGAAGGTTTCGGTATAGAGCAATGACGTGCACAAAATACATCATACAGTTGGTCGGGCAGCGCAAGGTCATACAATCGCGATGAAAATATCTTTCACTTGTTATTTATTAGATTTAACAACTCGATATACATAAAAATTCTTCGAATGCGCTATAAATGAAAAATAAGAGGAAAGAATTTTCATTTCACAATTTTTTGTCGTTATAGATTTCAGGAATTTAGCATGATTCACTCGAACGACAGGAATTGAACGAATTACAAAGTTGGTGCTGATGACCGAGTACAATGGAGAAAAAAATGTGTGTGTACGTTGCATGGGAGGAAATTATTTCCCGGAAGAAAAGAATATTTTAAATAAATGTAAAGGCTCGTTTAAACTTTCTTAAGAAGTAAAAAGCTCAAGACTCATTCCAAGCTCAGTGATTCTCTTCGTTCTGTATCGTATAATTAGTTCCCTAAAGTGTAACGAGGAAAAAAGTTGAATCGAGCATTCTCGTGAGTGTCGTTCGTTCTATAAAAAAATGTATTTAGGAAATCGAGGAATGTACAGAGTTTCCCAAAAGTGGAATGTCGAGGAGTGAGCTACGCGGGATCTCACGTCGGCCTTTTGGACCGGGGAATCCATTTCGAAGACGAGCTAATTTATTTCTTTTGATAAGAAAGTCAGTGAGGTCAACGAAACTATTCCCGTATCGATTAAGCCAAAGATAATTTCGAGAGGAAGGTGTGAAAAGTGAGTTACGAGATAAATGTTTTAGTAATAACCGAAGCTGATGTCATGGAGAGGCGCTGAGCCACCTTGTGGAAGAGCGTAATCTCGAGCAAGTTGATCGAGGATTCCACCGCTCGGCTGACTGCGAGGTCGAGGCTGAGATCGTTCTTGAACCGGTGCGGGACTGAATTGTACAGGCCCTTGATTGTAAGCCTGAGAAGCTGGTGCTGGTTCGTCGAAAGATCTTAAAAGTTGAGATTGACGAGGGGCAGAATATTGTTCAGGGGCGGGAGAGAAAACTGCTGGTTTTGGTGGGCCAGCAGCTCGACCACGGGCAGCGGCTTGGGGGTTGTAAATCGCTTGAGTGTGAGATTGCGGTGCGGATTGTTCGTACTGAGGGTATTGCGGTTGAGGTGCAGGTGCAGGCGCTACTGGTCGAGCGACGGCTCTTTGTGGAGCTGGTTGTTGTTGTTGTTGTTGGGGTTGATAATCGTAGTCCTGATAATTGGCACCCTGGGCTCCTTCCTTGTTGGTCGTTTCGTCAACGAGCGTGGGCGGTGCGACCGTGATTCCTTCACCAGCTGGCTGGAAGCCGTACTGATTCGCTCCGTACTCGACGACCCTCACTTTTCCTGTATCGTCAACGAATCCATATTTTCCTTTGACTTCTCCGTTCGCCAGTTTAGTCTCGATTTTGAAGGAACCGTCGCCGCCCTCAAACCCGTACGTATAAGAGCCGTCCTCGTTGTGCCGATTGATCTGCTTCAATATCGCCACCGGCGTTGGCTTCGGCGCTGCCGCTGCCTGTTGCCGCTCAGACGCTGGACTTCCGGTCTCGTAACTTCGCGGCGTCGGATGCACCGGTCGAGCCTGTTGATCGTACTGCCCATACTCATCTTGGGCGTAATTTTCCGCCGATGGATTTTGGTATTGCTGGCACAGGACCGTCGTCAATACGCTCGCCGCCATCGTTATCTAACATTTTGAAAAATCAATCAAATCACAAATTAATAAACACTCGATCGAATCAGTGATTGAAAAAAAATATCAAAAACAAAGCAACGAAGCGTCTTCTTAAGAATTAGTCCTCTTCCCAAAAATTTACCATCGAAACTCACTGAAGATATTCGCGCAAGTTTTCGTTACCTCTCGTGTTAGGGGAAAAAAATATTTTGACGTGCGCTGCGCTGGTTGTGTTGCCAAAATATGGAAATAATTCCGAATTTCCCGAATCATTGTACAAACCGTGCGAATCGTTCTTTCTATCAATATCATCGAAATAAAACGCTCTCACGCCTTTCAGCATCAGATAAATGAACAAAAGCTTCAATATCGTGAGAAATATTGAAGCGGGAGAAATTATTGTCCAGAGTGATGCGACGAGAGGGCTTCTCCCCGGACAGCACAGTCGGGTCAACATTTTTTTCCCCCTCAACTATAAAATTTCTTTTGACATTTATTCACTGTTGATTTTCCCAAAAAATACAAAACGAACGTCGATCATAGTGAAGTTTGGTTTTCGATTAATCGATTTCCATGATTTTATGATAAAAAATTAATTACGATCCCAATGGCACGTGCTTACGACTTGCAGAATCAATTGAAATCTATTGGAATTTTGCTCAATCGGACGAGTTGATTAAAAAATTAGCGGAAAGGAATCTCAGCTCTCGATTTCTTCAGCGAAACCTTAACCGCTAATGCTGGAAATGACGCAACACCCACTCGCGGCTCGTAGAAAAATATGCGAGAGGTAAGATTTATATGGAAATGTCAAGTAGCCATGTAACTCGATCAGGATCGAGTGGAGAGTGAAAAGGAGAAGGAGTAAGGAGGGATTTAGAAGGATCGATGAATATGCAAATGGAAGGTAACGACCGGACTTGTCGAGCCGGAAATTGCAGGCTTCCTAATGCTACGCATGAGTGTGTATGCGTCTATTTTATTATACATCGATATATCTAATGGGGCAAGCTGCATTTATCCAATTCTCCGGCGAGTGTCCGAGAAAGTGTTCGTTATGTGGTTCGCGATAAGCAGACTCGCGTGGCAAGAGCCAGTTTTCACTTCTCGGACCTCGGCTAACAGCATTTCTTTAAAACTTAACATTACGTACCGTTACACATTCTCTCCTCATTCATAATTATTGCGTCATTCGTTAAAAATCCTGCATTATCAAAGTCCCAATAAAATTGAATAATTTCGAGATTACGATTTTGTATGGAATTCAATCATTTTTCCGAAGATTAATTCAAAGCCAAGAATCGAAATGAAACTCGACATATCCGGAAATATCGAGAAAACCGTCGCGAAAAAAAATCACCTCGTCCAAAAATCCTCAAGAAGAAACGGTCCGAAAATCAATATTTTTCACATCCCAATCGATCTTTTCGCTATCAAGTTTTGTTTTTCTGTTTTTTTTTTTTTCTTTCAAACAAATGTCGAATAAATATTCGATCGCTTAATTATCGATTGTAAACATTAAGCTAAGGGCTTCCTGGTCAACAGTGAGATACGTCGAGTATTCTTCCGATTCGATTCGATCGGAAGCTTCTATCACTCGCGCGATGAAAAGCAATTAAAAAGGGAGTGAGGGAAGAAAAAATAACCACTTCTCGGAACCTTTGTCATAAAAGTTGAAAAAAAAAAAAAAAAGAATGCACATGATTTTCTACTGATAGCATCGAAATAAATCCATTCAAGAGTTTCCATCTGTCGAGCACAAATAATCCACAATCACAGAGTGCAGCACGTTGGATTAACGCGAAAAATAAAATCGGAGCACACACGTTTGATCATCACGTAAATTTAAATGAATGCATAAGGAACGAGTAGCTCGAACCGCATGAAAGAGAAAAAATACGAGACGACGTCGTTGATTGAAAAATTCGATGCACCATACGTACCATCACAAGGGCGCGCATTTTCTCCAAATTATATTTTGTTTTATAATTCTCGTCTGTGTCGATAACTTGTGAGTGTATTAGTGGGCAGCGAGGCTAGAGTAGCAGCCGGGGCTCGGATTGAGGCCCTCATATACCTTACTGGACCCCGATCCCTCCTCACCCCACCATCCCCTATGTATTCGCTCCAGGGGACTTTCACCATCTATTCGATTCGTGTTTGCCACCGCGCCGCCACCTTGTAACGTTACAAGTACCTCATATCCGTCGCTATTTACCAGCAAATATACATATATCGGTAAATAAAATATATGTCTCTCATGGCCCTCAAAAATGCTCCGAATACCTTGTCAAAAGGTTACAAAAAAAATTAATTAATCGAGTTTCAATAATAATTTCAACATGTCTGTCGGAAAAATAGTCTCGCGACGATCCTCGATTTTTTTTCGTCCTCGTCGATTGACCTCATCATTTTCCAACATGTGGTTCTCTTCCTTTTTTTTCATTTTCGAAAAAGTTATTTCGGAAAAAGTTGTGGAATGAGATTTTTATGGGAAACAAAATTGTGCTCGCTCCATGTTCGCGTAGTGTTTTTTTTTCTTCTATTTCCGGTATTTCAATTAATTGTAATGGTGGACTTTTCTCGGAGGAATTAATTTTTGGCTTTGTTGGTAAAAAAGATTTACGCCGATTATGCAGATTGTTCGTGACCGAAATGCGCTCTCTCTTTCCCTCTCGAGGTTTTTCGTTCGCAGAGTGCATTCTCCGTTGCAAACTATCGATATACAGATATATATGGATCGGTGCTCTTTACTTCCGAGCATGTAAGCAAGAATGTAAGCGAATCGGAGACTCAACCGAAGTATAACGCTGCTTAAGAAACTTTTATATAATATTTCAAGCGAGAGACGTGAAAACGACTCATTATTTTTGTAGCTCAATTTTTTATCAGTTGGACTATAAAAGCGGCGAGCTCTAATCAGAAAATCGTTGAAAACGGGCTGAACGCGTGATCTCGATCCAGTTTCTTGAGATCCCGTAATCCAATAGAATTTATAAGTCGATATTTTCATTCGCTGCATTTCTATTGTCCAGATACTAGAAAGAAAGATTTTTTTTTCTACCCAGAAAAAAAATGGACAACTTTTTTTTTCGAAAATGGAAAAAAATGTTTGGAAAAAATCTGGGCTCTAATTTCCTTATGATATAATTATATAATCAACGTTACAAAACGATTTATTGGTCATGATGGAAAATTCTTTTTCCCAGTTTGGATGTTGGCTCGAGCGGTTCGTTGGCATTGAACGAAAGTGAGAGTGAACGAAAGTTGTAACACGCCCTCGGTTCATCTCGACTTTGTATGACCTCGTATGCAAGGTCGTGCATATACTTGGGCTTTGCAGCCTCTCAACGGTCACGTATATGGTGAATCCATCGATGTAGTGGATCCCTGAGATATGGGCGGCTCGGAAACGAGGCTGAGCTTGGCCTGTGGGGCGAGCAGATCTCGTCGGTGTGTGCACGTCTGCCGGAGCGCTCTCGCATCAGACTGCAGCTTTCTATGTACCGAGCGTTCTTCAATTATCGATGTGCACTTGTCAATGTATATGCACGGCGAATAGTTTTATCTTTACGTTTATAATTCAAGGTCATTCAAAGGTCATCGTGAATTTTTTTTACTGGTAACCCGTACGTTTTTTCTCTGAGGGGATTCCCTGCTGACGTTCTGCTGTTGATTTGTCAGACTTTTTTCGCGCCTCCACTTATTGATCGATCTTTTCGTTTGTGTGAAAAAAAAAAAAATGAAATTTCAATTGTAGGGTTTCTTTCGCTTTTATCAAAATCCGCAGTCTCATATCTTCATGGGAAACAATAAGGATACACGCGTTTGCATACAGTTACATTCACAACATTTGCAATCGATTCTCGTGTGCAGAGACTTCTTAATGCCGGTCGATCCGAAGCTCACAATGGCACACACGGTGAAAGGCACGATTCGACCCTCGTACCTGTGCAATTTCGTTCGTGAACTAAAGAAAATTGCAATTCAATGTTACCGTCGATTCCCACGTTATTGCTACCATCAACTATTACAAAATGAAGCTTTTATAAAATGTCCTTATCGATTGGACATTGAAGGCAAGTCTTGCAGCATTTTTTGGGACCTAAGGGTTGACGTTTGTGACTCGTAGGGTCAAGAATTATCTACGTCGAGCTTTAAATTACTGGGGACACGTTTAACGACGAATATTTTCGATCCGAACTAAATCGAACTAGTTTACCAAATTTTATTTTATTCATTATTTTATTATTGATTTTATTCATTATGTTGCTCGGAAGAAATAATAATGAGAGATTTTGAGCAATAATTTTTTTTTTTCTTAATTTTGTCTCATTCGACTCGATTTTGCCCGAAGATATCGACAATGTTTTTCCATTCGCGACTGACGTTACGCCACTTTCACTATGCTATAACATATATATATATATGTAAACCCGTTGTTTATGCAATTGCGAGCGCAAGTGGCTAAGGATACCAATTAGGGTCGTTCGGCTGGGCAGGAGCACGTGCGACGTCGAGTCTTAAAAATTAATCAGGACCTTATGCAGGTGATATATTTTGAATAAATAACGATCGGGATTAAATGGAACCACTGACAATCGATTGAGGTTAAAAAAATGGGAATTGTCTTCTCGATCTCGGAAGTGAGCAAATAATTTTTTATTTTACGATAAAAAGTGAGTGAGAAGTGTAAAAAACGATGTAAAAATGAGGCTTGTTTCTGCATCAAGGAAATCGTCCACACCTTACATCGTTATTTATTTGTATGATATCGTGCAATGAAATTTTAATGAATTTCCTTGCGGTATTTGCACTCTGCCTTGTTTACGGTCTGTCGGGTTGAATATCGTAAGAGGCCACTCAGCTAGAAGCTACTCCATTTTGCATGGAATCCGAGCGTTGATCAAGGAAGAGACAGAACGAGGCCAAATACCGGAATACAACACCGTTACCATAAAACTAGTTCATTTCTATTATTCATTACTTTTCCATAGAGGAAATTCCTCTTGTTCCCTTCTCTGCTAAATTATTGCGTTATTTGGATTTCAAAAAATGTTCGAACTTGGCCGGAAATCTTGTCGTTTCAATGTCCGTAGATAATTACGAGAGAGAATCAATCAAAGGGTTGTGTTCGTGTGAGCCTGTGATGTAATGCACGAACTTATGCATAAGTATTGTGAAAGTGGAGTTCAGTGATCCGTGATCGATTGTCAGGGGGCATAAATACGTGTCAGGTATACGTCACGTTCATTATTCTCGCGAACCTGCTGCCCGAACAATTCAGGATCAGGATCTGTTGGACTTTGCTCGCTCAAAAACCATTAACCAACGAGTTAAATTGATAAATGTCTGTAATTAAGCAATAAAACGGGCAATGAAACAGGGAATCGAATGAGCAAAGATTCAATGAATACGAAAAGAGGAGAGAGTTGCAAACAGCAAACAATAATGTGCCTTTGAATTCGATGCTGGACCTGCAACGAGAGAATTATAATTCAATTAAAAACCCTGAATTCCTCTGTACACACCACGACTCAAGGACCGCCCTTACGAAAATGTAATATGGCAAAGCCACTTGTCTCTGGTGACAAGTTAATTGGACTTCTCCTCGAGCCTCTGCGCATATTTTGAAGAATATCTCCGTCAAATTGGCTAATAATTAATCGCACCTGCTTGATGGCCAAGAATTCGAGTGCTACCCTGCAACGTCCAAAGTGGTAACGTGTAATCAATGACACTGCGACGACCGAGAGTAAAAACATGTTCACATACGTTATCTCGAGTCATAAATAAACGAAGGTCAAATATTCTGGACGTCCTCGAAATTGATCGAGGGCTCGAAACCGTGATACTCCAAATCTCACGATATAAATTCTTAATTAACCCACTTTCACATTTATTTATATCGAATAAAATGATGCCCTGATTGCGGCATAAAACAAGAAATTCAAATGAAATTTGCTCGTTTCGAAAAATTCACTCAATGGGAATAGAAAAAAATTCTGGATAGGTTGAGCCAGGAATGAGCATCGATCGCTGCTTGAATTGAGTAACCGGGAAATCCAGAGCGAAATGAATAATGCAACAAATATTGAATAACCGTCGAGTCAGTTTCGCTATTTCTGAATAAATTTATTCCACCAACGTTTTTCCTAATCCGGAGATAATAGACCATATGTGTCTCTCGATCAGCGAGAGACACGTCAGCAACTTTATGCGCACGTGTTAACAATGCTGGAAGGTCGTGTATAGGAAAAAAACGGTCTGAAGAAGGAGAAAAAATGAAATTCCAGGGTGTGGCAAACCTACGGATTATATATATACGAAAATATCAAAGAACTTTCGTTGTGAGAATAAAAGTATTTTATTCGTCGTGATACAGGATGTCTGGACAAGTTAAGCCAACCGACAAGGTCGCGACGCCAGGTTTTAAGTGTTCTACATGCGATATACTCTGATCCGCAGCCTCAGCATCAATCAATATATTTATAAGGCCCCCAGGCTCTCTCAAGTTACGAGAAATAACAGTGACTCTTTTGCTTCATCGGAATCATAACGGTTTTATTGATTTCCCTCGTGGAACAGTGAGACTCATTTAATTAACATTTCCCACAGTCATTCTCATAAAAAATCACGACAATTGTTATTTTTATAGTCGTTGTTGCTGATTTTTCATTTTATTCTATACTTGAGAATATAATTTCACTGTTTCCACAATTATTACTATTATTACTGAGGTAGTGAATACATATTTTTCGATTTCAACGTGGGTCTGACCAAAAGTTGGACGTACTACTGGCTCACGATGTAATTAGCGATCGTCGATTTTTCCTTCCGTCGTTGTGATTGGACAGGCTGGAGTTTTCATGACTTAAAGATATTTATTTGATGAGCAATTGATAAATGATAAGAATTTTCGTTACTCGGTGATGAAAGTCTCGAGCTGATTATTCTGTTTCTTATGAAGGAACAATTGGCATTATTTTATCGCTTGTAATTGACCGTATAAGAGCCAATGTTCGGATCAATGTTGGATCCAGAGTGTCCCTGGAGCGGTGCCCTCGGGATCGGGGCTGCCTGCTGATACTGTTGGGGCGCGTATTCCGGCTGTAGGGGTGCTCTGTATTGAGGTCGATATTCCGATTGATATTGCGACTGTGGAGATGGGAGTGCTGGACGATTTTCTGGCCGATAATGAGCCTGAGGAACCGCCGGTCGCTGCCGATACACCGGGTAGCTGACGATTTCGAGATGACAGTAAGAACCGATAGTTTTTCGAGCGAATGGTCAATGAGGAGAAAAAATAAATTACAAAAAAAAAAAAAATTAACTTCGGACGATGAATGACTCCGAAAAATTATTTTTGACAAAAATCAGCGGCAAACGAACGGAAACAAAAGTTAAAAAATATGTTGGAAAAAAAAACGAGATTCACACAATTCTTTTATATGAAATCCTTTTCTTATTGCCTCAGTCACGCAGCTCTATGGTGTGTATAGCTCCGTCTATTGCTCACTACACTTTCCAACGATTCACTTGACATTTCACGCTTGTACCACCACAACAACTTACGATCCCGGACGAAAGTAACGTTTAACTATGCAACTCTGCGTCTCAGAAGCATCAATTCCCATCGTTCAATCTCGGCGATTCTACACTCACGTTTTCGGAATTCGTGATTTCGATTATTTCGTTTTTTTTTTTCGAAAACAACGTGAAATTTTGTCGAGAGTTTCGAAATCGATTCAAAAAATATGTCAGGCGTGTGGAGTTTTTTTAATTCGGTCCAAAGAGGCGAAAGTATTCTGAGGCTTCGAGTTGATTTTTTAATAAAATTCGATTTTACGTGTGTTAAGAAAAACTCACCGTGGAATCGGCGGATTATAAGCCGCGGGCTGTTGGTAACGCTGCTGTTGTCGACGCTTCGATACCGGCTCGTACCGTTCGCCATTCGTGTACTTTGGATCGGTGTAATAAACCGCTGGATCCTCTCGGTATTGTCCATCGTCCTCAGGCTCGTTCGAGCCCGGTAAACTGTTGCCGATCACGGTCGCAGGTGGAACGTTGATCCCTGTGCCGCTTGGCTCGAATCCACGTCGTGATGCTCCGTACTCGATCTCTCGAACGCTGCCGGTGTCGTCGACGAAGCCATACTTTCCATAAACTTCGCCTGTTGGATATTTCGATTCGATTTTGTACGAGCCATCGGCGTTCTCGTAACCGTAACTGTAACTTCCGTCTTCGTTGTGTCTGGTTAATCAAAAATTCGGTAAAAAAAAATTGTGAGTCAAAATTTATCGTAGAAATTCGCAAAAAAAAAAATTGGTTGGAAATCTTAAGAAATTTCGTACCTGTTGATTTGTTTGAGAATCGGTACTGGGGTCGTTGTCGTATAATGATGATCGTACTGACCCACCGCCAGGCCCAGCACGCAGGAAAGTAAAATTATCTGCAAATTACAACAGAGAGTCTTTGACATCGACGTAAAACAATTTGTACGATTTTTCATGGTCGTCGCTCGGAGCCTGACACGTTAGAAATATTTATCTTTTGCTACCGATACCCAATTTCTGTTTGTTTGTAAGTTTTCGGATTTCGAATCGTGTCACGTCTATTTTTGCCTTTTTAAAAAAAGGACGAGGGGGATGCAAAAAAAAAAAATACTCACGAGCAAGCGCATGTTGAAGAGGCAGTGGAGAATGTATTATAGGATCGCGTTACACTGCTTGCAGGTCTTCTTATATAGGTCCGGATCGGGAGCGGCTCTCAAGAGTCCCGCCCATGGGCCCGACCACCACCTCAACCTCCACAACAGGCCGGAGCACGATCACGGTACGTGGTGAAAAAGACAAGAGACTCCTCTGGACTCTCTTCGAATTCATCGTCGAGACGCGAAATGGAATATATTTTAATTTTAAACTCCTGGACTGTAATCCAAGCGTAGAAACAATTGACTGTTTGCATAATTTTCCATTGTATATATTTTGACCTCATTGAGGAAGCGTCGAATTTACGGTAATTTGTTGCATCGTCGAAATTTGAAAAAAAAAAAAAAAATCGTACATACGGCGTAAAATAATGAATTGATTAGAAAGAACGTGGGTGTTCGAAATTTTTGACATTCCAAATAGCCATCGTTCGTAAATGTAACACGAAAAAAAAAAAAAAATTCCTCGAGCATGCTGTCAACCACGTTCATCTGTCATAAGCCACAAACAGTGATCGATCCGAATCACTTTCTCTCGTCGCTTAATTTTCACTTATGATAAATCACGGGAGCCTTCTAATTTTGAAATGATCTTAAATTCCATGTTATGACACATGGTACACGAAAACATTCGATCTTGCTTAAGAAAATATTATTTTCCAATTAAATTCCAGAGATTTATCATTTTTTAATGAAAGTTAATGTTTTAGTTGGCAAACTGCAAGAGGAGTGAACTTTCGGATGAGACTGTGGCGCGAAAATCATCTAGGGGAATATGTAAACACGGAATTTTACGGGGTTTTGTTTTGTTGAACAAAAACGAACGATAGTTCGATGGATCGCGTGAAAATTTCCAGAACAGTCGATCTCTCGATCGAGGAATGATAAGATCGATCTCCCAGCCATACTTCTCGTGTCATTAATAATTTTCAGTGACCGGATCAGCGAGCAAATGGGTCTAGATTGAATTATCGTTCGATATTTTGCTCTGCCTGTTCATCGAGACTGTCGGATTTGTTATAGAACAATGAAACGTCAATTAAAAATTTTTTTTTTCGTTCAAAGTGTTGCGTAAAGTGAGCTGATTGGACGAGATTCGTTGTATAATACAACAGCGACCAAGGCCAATATGCATGCAATGCAGTCGCAAGGTGTCCGGACTCGGCTGGTGCTCGAAAGACGGATCATTTACTCCTCGTTCCTTGCTGTTCATTCAGAAACTCGTTACGAATATTCTCCGGTGAATATTTATATTTTCTACATGAGCTACAAACTTCAGGACACCCCATGTATACGCGAAATCACGGTTAATCGCGATTGCACAACTGTATGAATCAATGCTGTTGCGCGATATAAAAAGGAGGCAGAGAACTTCGTGACCTTTACATGCTGACCCGAGAAGATCCACGATCCATAAGGGTTCGGATCGACGGGCGAAAGTTATTGCTCAAATGAACGGGAAATTCCGCGATTACATTTTTCGTACCAAGCAACCGATTTTCTCCCCCATAAGTCCAAAAAAACGTAACGATCCATCGCCAGAATCCGTGAATCGTTTTTTTTTTACTCATTCGTGCTCGCACGTCATTTTTCATACAGGCAAGACCTCGCCAAAACTCATTAAACTAGGGCCAGCACACAAGAATGAAGAAAAAGATTTTAATTATTTTTTATAGTGTTAAATAACGAGCGCCACCATACACGATTCTATGTTACACCATTGCTCGGTGATAAGAACATAAAACAAAACATTTTTTCTTTTTTTATTAATTGCCAATTTATGGGTTTTGAATTTTTATGGTGTTGAATCTCACGCGCCACCATATCACTGAATATTGCACCACTGCTGGTCGACAAGACACATTAGACGGAACAATATTCGTTTTTCTTTACAACTTTTCAACTTATGGTGTTTCCATCAATGTTTATGGTGTTGAGTTTCATGCACCACCATATTATCAAATTTTACACCATTGCTCGGTGATAACAACGTAAGAAGAAAAAATCTTTTTTCATTAATTCTCAATTTATGGGTTTTGAATTTTTATGGTATTGAATTTCATGCGCCATCATTTCATTGAATGATACACCATTGCTGGGTGAAAAGAAACATTGGACAAAAATTTGGAGTTGTTGTAAGGTGGAGACGTAATTCAATGGAATTTTAAAAAATAGTCAAAAAATCGTTGAAACAATGGATTCAGTTTATAAACTGGATGAATGGTGTGTTGTTTATTCATAAGCATCAAGTAGTTTATTAACAGTGTGTTACACGCACAGAGTCATACATGGAACAACCAATAACTGATCATACGTACGTATTCTCGAATAAAACACAAAAGGATATATAAGTTTATATATCGATTACATCCAAATGTATTCGTACAAGTCGTAATCTGTATGTCATATGTCCGTGTTACTCTCCAGAACGTCACAGTGAAACTGGTAGTTGAATTTATTCGATTCGAATCATTAAATCCAATATTTTTCGTTTGTTTTAGTGTCAATGATTCTTTAGACATGCCAAACATTTTCCAATTAATTGGAAAGACTACAACAATAAAATTGTTATGAATAAAACATAATGATCATTTTACGAATCCACGTATGAATTATCAGCACGTTGATAACTAGTCGTATCAAGTGTTTCAAATAGATTCAATGCAATCAACACTTTATCAATAATAATTCATCGAAAAATAAATAACGAACCAGGGTGAACGTTCCGAGGATGTTTCCCTTATTTTTTCGCTCCTTTTTCTAACGACGCGTCGATATGATTGTCGCGTATACATCGACAGGAAAAAGTGAGCTCATCGCGCGCTATTTACTATCGTACAAACGTTATTCCGACGCCACGAACGATTCCCTTTGGATTTCCGTTTTTTTTTTTTTTACACTTATTTGAGATCTGTTCACTTTTTTGGTCGTCTCTTCGATCATTTATCCAGAATTCACGGGCGGGCAGAAAAAAAAGTTGGGAAATTTCGTGACTAACATTTATTCCCTGCAAAAAATAACAAAAACATCGTTATTTTATCTATGCCATCGCTCCAAGCTTGCTTCCGAAATGTCCGAAATATTGGTACGGTAGCACTGACTTTTTTATTTCGGCCGATAAAACCTCCGGAAATGTGAATATATTACATTTATATTTCGTTTGTTTATTTGTTAATACACTGCGACAAGTGACACGAGAATTTTTGAAAAATTTGGATATCGGGTGGGATGAAAAGTGGTACGTCTTCTTCGGAGAGCTGAAACTCTGTGCCGAACGTATAAACGAGACGATGACGACGATTAGTCTATTTTTCTCTCCTACACTTGCAATTGGTATTCATCGATTTCTGTTTTATTATTTGCACGTGTCTTCCAAACAATAAATATAATATTTATACGATTTTATTGATTGCTTTGTAATCATTGTAAGCGAATTAAATCCCTCTCAAAATCGTTTCATCATATTTTAATACGTTTAGAGATTTTTGAGAAAGAACCAATGGAAAGAACATCGATGTCTCGTCGAAATTCATTGCTTCAGTTTATTCACTCGCCAAGCTCGAGAAAACTCATCGTCCACAAAGCAGTCCGTCGACAAAATAACTTTGATTCGTTCATCAGTCATCGACGTGGACAAACATTCATTTTACGAAATTCTACAGCTATTTCGATTGAGAAAAACGGGGGAAAAGTTGTACGCAATATTTTTCTGCGACGTAAAGCACTTTTTCGATGAACGTCACTTTATTAGCGTGTTTCTTACTCTGAAAACTGTTTTACCCATAAATTTCGATCTCAGCCGCTATGGGACTCAGAGTTTCTGGCAGAGACTCGTTGAGGACATAAATTTTCATGCACGAGAAACAACGAATTTTAAACTTTTCGAAACACTTTCGTTTTAATCTCCTCTCGCAAAATTGATTAAGCAATTTGAAAAATCGGCTGAAAATCAAATAAATTTACCGGTTTAAACGGTGATGAAAAGTTTAGACTGAATAATTAATAAACTCAAAGATTAAACATTAAGATAGCCAGAGAAAAAATACTTCAGCCATCTCAATTTTTCGCACAGGTCACATTTCGTTTGTTTGTTTTTTTTTTTTTTAATTTTTTTTTTTCACACACTCTATACTTTGCATGTAAATAATGCATATTTTCCAATAATTATTCCTTTTCCCATATGTTTATACGTTTTTATGTCCGAGCGTAGAGAAATTTCGCATCGTTGCGAAAAATCATATTTTTTTTTCCATTTAGCACAGCGAAAAAAGTTCCTCCGAAAAAATGCGTGTCATGCGGAAAGCCAAGGGGCCGACTCGATCCGATATTGATTGAAAAGATCACTCCCCTTTTTCTCGTATCCCTCAAGCGTAAACTTACAAATAAATTCGAAAATTCTCCCGTCCTCTCCTTTTTTCAGATTCAAATATCAGCTAAGTTGCTAAAAGGAAAAAAAAATACGAACTACGAGATACTACGTTATATAAGTGTTATGTGAACTGCTAGTAAGCTATATTCTCATTTGCGAATCCGCAAAATACACCGCGCGAGTGCGAAACCCGACAAGCGAAAATGAACGAAAATCAAGAAGACTTTTTTCATTTTTCTCGTGTCGTCTGATGATTTAACACACGCGCGTCCAACGGCGCTCGAGATTTTTGTATTTTCCTCAAGCTCACCGGATTCTTAGCATTTTAAGCTAATTTATAGTACGATCGTTGGAAAACTTCCACTAATTCTATGCAAAGTATAGCTGGTTGATTTTATCATTAAATTACTTACGAGCTATTTTATGATAACTTTGTTTTCACCAAAGATACTTATATATTTATCATAGATCGTAATTGTTACGATCGACCACGAAATGCATTTATTTCGTTAATTCTTTTCTCTTTGTATCCGCATAGTCGCTGGAATCGAAAATTTCCACCCGCGCTCAACAGAATGTCGAAATTATTCGCGTGCAATTAGGAGAAAGATTTTTTCTTTTTTCATTACATCGACCCAACGAGAAATTACTCAAAGTTGATTGTTTTTTCTTCTCGTTTTTTCCAACTTAACGATGAATTTATTTACAATATTCAACACGATCTTTGGACCATGTTTTTGTCTCTTTTTTTGTTTACTCTCTTTCTCCCTCGTTACACATGATTTCTTAAAAATATCGAATTTAGTGATAAATACGAAAAACTAGTTTCAACGTTTCCTGCCAGCTGCCGAAGATGACACTTTGTCGACGAATCGTAATCTCAGGATCGTAATTATGCAATTTTACAGAACGAGACTCACGCTTCGCAGACTTGTTCCCCTTCACACTATCGGATCGGCTAAAATTTATTTCAAAATGGATCTGTAATTGAAATAATTTTCATCGATCGTTCGGATTTTTTTATATTTTTTTAAATTTAATTCATTCACCAGCGACTCGTTTCTTTGCCTTTTCGTTCGTTTAGAGAGCTCGCGTCATTTTTATAATCAATTCATGAATAATTCCGCATTTCCGCAACTAACGGACTTTCCTCTTTTGTCCAAACATTTCAATTTTTCATCCTTGTCATTGTTATTCCACGTAAGTTGTGATTTCCATAGGAAAAAAAAAATGAAAATTTATTTGTTAAATTTGGGTGGGGCGCGTATTCGTGGTAGCAATTCGGTTCTAACGGCTCTCGCGTAATTGGATGCGGCATATTGTTCAGCGATGGGGCTGGATAAGCTTTGCAAATAGAGTGGAGATTCCTGGATCTGGCCAACGCCACCAGTTTGAAACTGAAATTGGTTGTTGGGGATTTCGGTGGTAGGATAATGATTGGTTTGTACGAATTGAGGCGGATTTTCATACTGTGGATAAGTGAGGCTGTTTTCGGCTGAATATTGAGTCAAAACTGAATTGACCGGTGTGTTTGAGTAGCTCGGGGGATCGTAAGTTTGGTATTGATTCAATTGGCCGACTTGACTGTGGTTGTAAGTCGAGGACTGTGAGAACTGTGAATTATCAGAAAAGAGTACATTGGCGACCGGGGTAGCCGAGGGGTAAGAATCGGATCGAACGTAAGGCGTTATATTGGTGGGTTGTACGTTCGAGATATTTTGGACGCTTATACCGGGAGGAATGCTGGAAGTGCCATAGCCATGAAAGCTTTGACCTGTGTAGGTCAAGTCCTTCGGGCCGCCGTTGCGAATCGAATTAACATCGGACTTGATTTTAAGGTTGTTTGAATTATTTTCAGAATGTTTGTTTCGTTCCTCATTGACGAAGGAATACCGAGCATCGACGTAACGTTGCGAGCCTCCGAGACTTTGTTGATAATTCGGAGTTTTTTGCAAATTACGCTGATCGACGTTCCGAGAAAAGGTCAAAGAAGCATTTTCCCTTGTGGAGGTTCGCGGGTTTTGCGAGGGTGTTGCAATTTGATGGTTATCTCGATGAGACCGTTGCGTTTGACCGACGAATCTTCCGGCCGAGCTCGCCACACCGTTTCCATTCGATTTGTAATCGTAACGGTGACTCACTTCGTCTTTTATTTCGTTTGATTGATAAGTCTTGAATCTGTTGTATCGGAACTTCGAGGCACATTCCTGTCCGACGTAATTCACTGAAGATCCTCGCGAAGCCTGGTAATTTATTGTGTGGCCTGTGACCTGATTTTTTTTCAGCGTCTCATTTATCGATTCGTTTCGTTTTGCCACTAAATTCGTTTTCCGGACATTCGGGCTTTCGGTTATTTTACTCATTGCTACTCCGTTACTCGACACTCTCGTTTGCACAAACGATCCTCTCTCATTCATTTTCCCTAAGACATTTTGCTCAATCTTTCCGCAACTCGTACTCTTTTCTGATTTACGATTGTTGCTCGATAATACATTCTTACCCTCATCGTTTTCCCCTTTCGATACTGTGCCGTTGCTGCTGCTGCTGTTACTGTCGCTGCTGCTCCTACTGCTACTGCTGCTCTTCGTTTTCGTTATCACGCTCACGGCTGGCAGGAAACAAGCTCTGGCTCACTTCTTGGTCATTATCTTCAAATATTCCAAGGCGTTTTGAGCTGCACTCGCTTGAGCATCTTTGCTCGTTATTCCACAGCCGTAACATACCGCGACTGGCAACGTAGACAGTTGAACGAGACACTGGCATTTTCCTGGAGAACAAAAATTCCGATTGACCTCAAATCCGTTTCCTCAAACAAAAAAAAAACAAAATAAAACGAAAATAGAAAAAAAATCAATTAATTTTTCATAATTTTAGAAAAGGGCGAAATATTATTAAGCCGATCGACGTTACAATTTTCTTTACATTCGTTCATTTCGTTCGTTCGTTACATTACGTTCGCCCTCAACACTTTTGAATGATTTCTGAAACACTGTCCAAACATAGGGCTTACGACTCCAAGGTCATCCGTATATTTGACTCGTCGGTTGATCTTGCGAGAGTGGGGATTCGAACAGTTCAAGTCTAATCGAAAAAAAAATCAATGACAAGGTCTTGCCCCAAGATGGTATTTTCGAGTCGCATTTCGAGGAGAACCATGGCAACAATTAAGTCGGCCAAAAGCGCGTTGCGCAAAGAAATTCAAGCAGCGATCGAGAAAATTGACGACGTGGAGAAAAAGCGACAGTCTTCGCAAGTTCTTCAAAAGGTTTTTTCAATATTTTTCTATGTTTTATAATATTTCATTCGTGCGGCGTTTTGTGAGGTTAGAACGCTGGAAGAATCGAGCGTTATTATTATTATGATCGAACTTATGCTCCATGTTGCGAAAGTGATTTATTTTTCCATCAATAAAAATGGTCAATGTCTCGATGAAAATGAAAATGATTGCAAAAATTCAAGAATCATGACAAAATTTTTTTTTTTTCTATGTTTTTTTTTTCAGATCTTGGCGTTGTCGCAATATAAGGAGAGCAAGAGGATATCGGTGTATTTGAGTACGAAAGATGAAATCGATACTGTACCAATATTGGAGGATATTTTCAAAAACAAAAAAGAAGCTTTTGTGCCAAGATACGAGGGAAAAAACATGTGTATGGTGAAGCTCTCTTCTATGGAGGATTACGAACAATTGCCGCTCACTAAATGGAACATCAAACAACCGTTGGCGAGCGAGGTCAGAGACGATGCTCTCGAAACAGGTGAGCAACGACGGCATTCCGAAAAAAATACAATTTTTCATATGATAAGCAATAAGTAACGTTTTTCCAAACGAGCACGATCGTGTCTTTTTTTCAGGAGGATTAGATCTCGTGATTCTACCTGGTGTGGCATTTACCGTGACAGGTAAACCGATTTTTAGAAAAATTCTATTCAAACTCTTCCGAAAAGTCTGAGCCGTATTTTTCAACGATTATTTTTTCTTCTTCTGTGTAGGAAAACGCTTAGGCCACGGTATGGGATATTACGACAAATTTCTGCACAGCTGCATAGAGAAACAACCGAAAAAACCTCATCTCATCGCAGTTGCTTTCAACGAACAAATGCGAGATGATGTACCGACAACCGAGACTGACGTTCTCCTCGATTTCATAGTTACTGAGAAATCTTTCGCGTGATTTAAACGGTTTTCCTACTTTTTCTCTGATTGTCGATTTTCGGTTTGTTTTAATTCCAATTTTTTGTACCGAAGAAATTATATATTTTTATCAGAAACTCTCTGTTACTTCTCTTCGTTATTTCACTGTGATCGGCCCACAATATTAATAATTTCAACAACAAAAAACGAGATCCATCAGATTTCCCAACAAGAACGAGAGCCACAGAAATTCAAAGCATAAAGTCTGCGAATAATCTGCATTTACGGCTCTACGAATGCCACGTCGAAGCAGAAACTTTTGCACAGGGCAAAATCTTGACTCGACAGAGAATTCAACGACGCGTTGCGGCCTTTCAAATCCGATAACTTTACGAGAACGTAATACTCACCACTAATTGATTTCTCCTCAACATCGACGTACGTAACTTCGAATTGTTGTTCAGACGCGATTTCTTGCAGGAACTGTACCAAATTAACGACCCCGTTATTCAAGCAAGTGTTCTGCAACGATTAAATACAATCTATGAAAATAAAGGAAATTTTTTACCTCGTCGGAACGTGACGAAAGTTTGTAAAGTCTCATGTCACGAAAAATCTTAACAAAACTAAAAGAAACACTAGAAACAGTCGCAGCAAGATAACGTTGCGAAAAAAACGTTTCTCGACAAGTTGTCAACGATTATCAGAGAACTGCGGTCCATTTTCAAACAACAGATTTGTTGAAATTCTTTTTTTTTTACGAAAAAATCATCCGTAGCGAAGAAATCGATTTCTGTAATCGTGTACGAACCTGAAGCTCAGACAGTTTGACACCCGTCGACGATTTCAGATTCTTGTGGAATAGCGATACTTTGAGACTGTGAGGAGTGGTCAGTGTTGATATTTTGCTATCTTTAAGGTCCGCATAACGGGTGCTCATACTCTCGATGCATTCCACAATCTATAACGGGCAACCGCAAAATGAATATTCAATGAATATCCAGTCGCAAACAATAACAAAATCGTACGAACCGTGACAATAGTACAAATAACAATAACAATAATAATAATAATGAAATTTAAAAAATGAAACATCTGTACCTGACTCGTCAAGAAGTGGAAATGATTGAAGCTGATGTAATTTATTTACGAACTATTACCGTCAACATATCGTGACTCTAAGGCAGACGATAAAAAACAAAAGCGATCGTCCGTTATAGATGGTGGTTGAGAAAAAAAAAATAGGTTTTTGCTCGGGGAATGTTGAGAACTGCGCTTGAGTCACTTCCACTTGATTTTTCATACAGTCGCTCACTCTCACTCTTTCGTTCGTACCATTGACTCTTTTTGCAAGTTTCTTGGGTCACAGTGAATAAAAATAATAGTCGGTGGTAATACGACGCCCGGTTCGTAATACTGATCGAGTTAGTGACGAAAATTTCACCTCGTCCGTGTCCAATCCTGCACTTGTGTCCGTCGCGTCTCTCAATGCCTGCCACATTTTGTGCGCAGCCTGACGCTTTGCCAATTTCTTGCTCTTTCCATGTCCAACTTGACGGTACTTGAGCATCCAGCAAACAATGGTGAATTGTCTCTCATGGGGAAGTCCAGCTTCACCCTCCATTGTATATTTTGGCGGCGGCCAGTGACGCAACATACACATCTCTTGCAACGTACCTATCGGATTGTTTATCACTTTTTCCTCGCCATAGCCGCCTTGCGACTCTTGGGAATTTTGCGAATTGCTGGAATTACGAAATTGTGAAATTTACGTGGAAAATTAATTGCAAAACAAAAGAATAAGGAAATGAGAAGTTGTTGGGAATATGCTCACTCTGGTATACTGTTGGGAAGGAGCGATTCATCTGCCTCGTTAACGCCGATCAATTTATCGAGAACGGCTTTAGCTGCTGCATGTTTTGCATCTTTTTTCGAACGTCCCGTGCCCATTGCTAGGATCGAATTTTCAGAAGTTAACGATTCGATGAACAACAAACTGAAACGTGGTGCATGTTCCTCTTTTCAATTCCCCACTTACCCACTACGTCGGCAACTGTGACACGATATCGGAAGGTCGGTTCGTGAACGGCACCCTCGATTTGGACCAGTTCGTATTTGGGTGTCGTTCCTCTACGCGACAATAATTCCTGGAGTACCGAAACAGGTGTTTTACTCGGTAGAGACTTCATTTCCAATCTGGCAGCCTCGTCCAAAGGCAAAGCTTCGGACATGAGCGCGTGCATGGTCACTCGACCTTTGCTATGCCTATGCGAATTGTTGGAATGATTTGCAACACTGGTGACACCCGGAACGCCAGCCATTACGTTCGGACCAACCGGTTGAGGTTGTCGTGTTTCCTCCATGATTTCAACTTTATCGATCTTAAAAATACAAATTTTTTAATCGAAAAATGGAAATTTTTCTTACAGTCGAGCTTCGAAAATTAAATGATTCGCCTCTAAACTCGGAAAAATCCGCGATCTTTTTCACCCTCGGGATATACTATACGAATAATATAATCAGTCACGTCAATTGAATCGTATTAATAAAACGACGGTCGGACAATTCAACTTCGCGAATTATCAACGGCGAGTTTTATTTCATTGCTCGGGTAATCACTTTTCCATACGTTTCGCAATTGAATAAACAAAATGTCAAATTTTATGCAATCAAACGAAGATCACGCAATGCCATGCTCGTACAAAACCACAAAACACGCGGAATATGCCAATGTCCGAAAAGACATTCAAGCCTGACACTTCAACAGGAACACTTGATCGAATATGAAGAAAAAGTAGTACACAATGTACTTGATGCTGAAATGACATTTATTGTGCAGCAGGTTCTAGTCACGATTTCAGAATTTCCGATACCTTTGAAGGGGGAGAGATTTTCATGTAGACGTTGAAAGTCTATGCACGGTTCATCAACATTCATTGAAAATACCACAATATGATATTCGGAAGGATGAGAATAAAAAATTTGTTGAGACCGGCCGGCGGCCATGTTTTTTTTATAATAAAAAACATTGATTGATTTCTGTCATCACAGCTAACAGCTACGATGCCTTCTGCGGCGACACAATTTCAATTTCTCGTCGTTTAACTATTTAATGTGTGACACTTTGCGTGAAATTTGAATAAATCAATCATACAGTACTTGGCATGTTTTTTCAAACATTTCTTGCCAAACGCGACATCAACCTAACCCTTAGAAGAAAAATGAACCCAAATATTCAAGTCCGAATATGTGTCGGTGTAAGGGAGTGTGAAAAGTCCATGTTTTTTTTTCGTACTCACAAGTGTCGCAATTCCGCCGTGAAATATTGATATTAATAAAACACAGTGAAAATTTGATTTTTGGTTGACCCGGCCGAAATTCCTATGCGAAAAGCGAATCCTGCTTTTTGTGATCGATCCAAATCTCACAAAAAGCTTGATCCGTTTGACGACAGAAAAATGGTTCGGTTTACTACCCCGGAGCGATTTTCTTCCGCGTGTGACCAGGCGACAATATGCCCGAATTTATGTATATTCACTCATATATACTCACGCACACTTCTACATAAAATGGTGGATTTATATATGTACAAATTAATACAAACACGCTCGTTCTATATTTGTAACTTTGTGAAGCGCCCATTTGACGCGCGCAGGTGTCAATCTGCGCACGTGCATATACAAGTTCCGGTTTTATGAACAAATTAACCGATTATCCGAAACGAAAACCATGCAATCGCAAACCGTCGGTGGAAATTATTATTTCTAGGCATGCGATGAGTACTTTGCCAAATCGTGGAAAATCAACTTCCCATCATGATATAATTATTTTTGTACGCATTCGCCAGAATGGCCGGTATATGGTATGAATCTTGTCACCTAACTTTTCTGATCGAATTCAAGAATTTTGATTCAGCATGACGGAGTTATTTCTGCTGTTACGATGATGAAGATGCATCAACAAAACTTTTCAATAATGGAAATTTGTTATTAACATTTCGCGAGAGTCCGAAGAAGTCTGTTTTTCATAACTCCATTTGCTTACGGCTTTAAAAAAATAGCGGTCCGATCACCCGGCGAAAATTGGCTCCAAATCCGTCTTTTTGTTACCGGCAGAGTCAGACGATAGAATTTGATCGATCAAGTTAGTCGAGTTAGTCCAAAACGAAACTGATTGGTCACTAGGCTAACAAATTTCGACCAATGGGAGCAGCGGTAACCAAGGCAACGCCGGATGTTGGTCGCCGTCTTTTGGATGATGTTGGTCGAAAATTGCTCTCTCGGGACTGTACAGAGTGAGAAAGCGCGAAAACGGTGTTATATAGAAAGAGAGAGGGTGAAACGTTCCTCGCCATTATTATTTTAGCGACGCCAACGAGTACTCCGTTGCGGCCACAACGCAGAGAGCCGGTCATATTTTCTTTTTTTGTATTGAATTCCACGTAATCGCGACTCGGCCAGAGAAACAACACAAACACAATGAGTGATATCGAGGTGAGGAAATTTTTTTTTCTCTTCCATTTGTTTTTTTTGCCGATAAAATTCGTCAAATCCCCAACGCGACCGGAAAAAAATTGTGATCGATTCGGTGACATGCGGCGAATAGCTCGCTATCGATCCACAATTTAATTCTTTCACTTTTAATTCCATCTTCTCTATTGTTTTATCGAACTTAACAACGCCGGTCTCCGTGCGCAAAGAAAAACAATAAATCTCAACCCTCAACTACACTCGAAAATGTCGCGAATTTTTCTCCCCTCCGCAGATTTTCATAACACGTTTAATGCAACGTGATATTCGACGTTGAACGATCACGAAATTCGCTTCTGTCTGTACACTGCAGAACCCTTTTTCTTTTTCTAACTTCTCTTGCCGATCGACATTTTTTTACATAGATTAGCCGCAATCCGATAACGCAGATTCGCGGCGCCGCTAAGCTTTTATCGTATTATCAACGTCCATTCAAGTTACTTTTGTGGCCTGTTTTTCTATCCTACATCGCCGCATAGACGCCGATAATTTGTTTGGTCGATTTTACCCTCACGTGTACTTGTTAGGTTAGAAACGCTGTAGTGTACGGACTGAAAACTTGGATTTTAAAAACGAAAGTACAACAATATTTATGGTAATTGCGTTCGCGAAATGACAAAATCCTTCCATTAAATTCATTTACTATTAATCGATTCAATTTCTCCCGCAAATGTTGATGTTTTTGTGCATAGAATTGCTTCAAGAAATTTTGAAATTCGCAACTGTCCACTGTAAATATCCAAAGAAGTTACGAATAATTAATAAAATTACAGAAAACGGCTGTCCATACAAAAAATTCGATCGCCCCGGGACACTAATATATTTTTTCATTTGAAAATAAAAACAGAGAAGCGTGCGCCGCAGCTCAAGTCCACGGAGGCCGAGAGTGGTAGACGAAGGAATGCGGGATTCACGTTCGAGATCAAGGTCACGTAAGTCGCACGAGAGGAAAGAAGCTCACAGGCCGGTAAAGCAGGATTACTCGAGATCTCGAAGTCGCTCGCTCTCCAGGGGTCGCAAGCCATACAGAGGAGCAAAATACGCAAATGCTAGTCATCGTGGTAACAGTCGTAGTCGAAGTAGATCGCCGTACCGAGGAGGACGCTACTCGAGAAGCAGGTCCAGGTCGTACTCGCGGTCGCGATATTCCCGCGAAAGGGAAAGAGACAGGAATGTCCATCGATCGCACTCTTGTAGCCCAATGTCTTCCAGAAGGCGCCACATTGGCAACCGAGATAATCCACGTCCTTCCCATTGTCTTGGAATTTTTGGACTTTCCATTTACACCACCGAGCAACAAATCCATCGCATTTTTTCTGAATATGGCCCTGTCGAACGTGTTCAAGTCGTTATCGATGCTAAGGTACGTTAAAAATAATATTTTTAATGTAAAGACTCAATTATTGGACATGAGAGCTTCGATTTGGACTAGAGACAAAATCAGGGTAGTTTTTTACTCCTCAGTGGACCTCTCGTTGGTCGAAATCGATCTTAGAGAGAATAATTGTCCACACGTATCAATGAACAAAGATTTGGAAACTGAATTTTGAATATTTCAAACCAGACGATCCCAGGATTGACTGGAAGATAAAAAACCACGCCAGAGATTTAGAACATACGCTTATTAAGATTGTGCGTTACGTTAAAGGCCTTTGGCAACATTCCCATGCAATTTTGCTATCTGATTCGTGTGAGGAGGAAGGGCGGAGAGAAATAACATTGATGTATTGAATTTTTCAGACTGGAAGATCACGGGGCTTCTGCTTTGTATATTTTGAGTCAATTGAGAATGCCAAAGTAGCGAAGGAACAGTGCTCGGGTATGGGAATTGATGGCCGACGAATAAGAGTCGATTTTTCGGTAACGCAGCGCGCACACACACCCACACCTGGAATTTACATGGGAAAACCGACTCATCTTCACGACCGAGCGGTCGACAGTCGAGAAGGTCCGAGACGTAGAGAGTGAGTACTCGGATCTTTATTTCTTCAACCAGTTTCTCGGTTGACCTTCATTTCGAAAATTCTTTTCTCTGAAAATTAAAAATGGAAAAAAAAAAAAAATCCATTCACGGTATTTTGAGCCGTCTCTTTATTGAGGAAAATGTGTTTTTTTTTTCGGTGTTCTGGTCTCGAAACAGGAGTACTAGCTATCGAGGAAGTTATCGCCGGTCTCCAAGTCCATATTCCTCCAATCGCCGTAGATCACGTTACGATCGTTCGAGGTCGCGCTCGTACTCACCACGTAAGTCCATTCATGCAATGTCTAGTAATTCTATACAATATAGATAGTTTAATTACTCTAAGCTTCCGCTTTGCCGTTCGGTGACGATACTGTTAAGAATTATCATATTAAGAAATCGCAAAACCATTGAGTAACAAACAAAAACCCAGCAAAACGAGGGGTGGGAGAATGAAACATGAATAAAAGGGGGAGAAATCTAACGCATGTGAAAACCAAGGTGAGAACATTAAAAAATGGGTTGAAAGATAGAGACTCAGGGACACCACGCACTCGAGCACTCGACATGAGCATTAATTCCCGAGAAATAGATTTTGCCTCCGTGTTTGGATCGATTTTTCGTTTAGAAATGGATTTTTTTTTTGTTTGTCGCGAGATCTCGTTGAAATAAAAGTAAAGCAGAAATAGAGTTTGAGTTGGAACAACAAAACGAGCACAACTTTGATCGTGTCTTCCGTTCTCGATTTCCATGTAAACAAAAAAGTAGATTGCTCGAGATGAAATATCATGTTTCTTTTCGTTGCTTAATGAATTTCAGGTCGATATTAAAAGTGAGAGACGAGTGTGATGCGCGAGAGGCCGGGTGTTGGGAGCCCAATTGTGTGTGACCCCTTGACCTTCCCACCTCAATCAACCCCCCTCCACTCTCATTCATTTCTTCTACTTGTGTGTGTTTGGGGGTAAATCATAGAAAACGCTAAATTCTAACCGATTTCCCATCTTGCGTAAATTTGCAATGTTTGCTATTTCGTAATTTCGAATTCAGAACAAATCTTTGAAAAAAAAAAAAAAAACAGAACAAAAGACGCACGAAGCATTACGTGTGCTTCAAGAAAATGGACTTTGCCGAGACTACTAAGAATTTACGTAATGGCGAGCCCCGTGCAAACTATCGTAAAGGTGGAATGGGAAAACCTTATTTTCATAAAAAACCAAAAAACTAAAAAAAACATTGCACTCGTTTGTTTTCTCTGACTTTATGGAGATAAGGTTGACGTTTGAAAAACAAAAACAAAACTATATTCTTATGGCTATAATGTAAAGGTTGGAATACAATTGGTAAATCACACTCGGTTATTTGACTCCTATTTTCGTTTTTCCAACCAATCTTCTCTTTTATATCGTTCAAGTTAGTCAAGAGTTGGAAAGAATTGATCGTATCGTTGTATTCCAACCGATAAATCAGCTTGAATAGCGCTACTATCATTATTAGCGCTATGAAACTGGATAATGTGGTATATATTTCCTAGTGCATAAAAAATTTATTACAGAAATCAATAAATTGAAAATATCTTGATGAAAAAAAAGAAATCAATTTGAAGAAAAAAAAAAGTATAATAAAATACAAAACAAACTCACAAAACATAAATAAACCTGATAAAACAGTCGTAAGTTTCTCTAACATGTCTTGTTTGTTTATAAGGTTTTGAATCAAGAGGTATTGGATGATAGAGGGAAGTTTGAAGTTTCACAAATGAAAAAAACAGTCTGAAAAAAGGTTTTGAAAAAAAAATGGTTCGAAGACAAGAATTAACACTTCTGAAGATTTTTCGCATCTGTTGCTCGCAATAATCAAGAAAATCTGGCGGGGTTTTATCGCGCTTGTGACAAAGAATATGATCCAAATCCCCGTTCATTTGCGGCCGTCAAGTGGTCAAGCTTAGAAGAGCACTACGAGGTCCAAAACATACAAAAAATCACAAATACAAACAAAAAACGATAAAAAAGTCACACCTGATCAAGCTTCAAGAGAAATATCGAAAACCCGTTTGCCAGCAGAAGAGAGTTGGTCGTCGGGGGACGACTGACTTGTGTGCAATTTGAGAACGAAAGAATTTTGAGAAAAATGGAAGATCTCGTCGGAGAATATCGTTCGTTATTATATTTTTTCTGTTATTTTTAATTCATTATTTTAGGGCGGGTGAGCTTTAACAAGCTCCCAAACAAATTTTGTACTCGATCATATTCTTTATCAGTTGAAGTGTCGTTCGACGATTTTTATTATTCAATCGATTCTTTCAATTTTTATTTACTAAATACAACAACAAAAACGTTAATGAAAGATACGAAAAGTTCGAAATAAATAAAGGGTATTACGAAACCTCATCCCGTCCCTCCACCATCCCAAAACCTCCTTGGCCTTGTGACATTGAAGTCTGCATCGTTCAAATCTAACGAAATTTCTCAACTTTAATTATTTTTTAATTTGATTATTTTACGCAGATTACCAATTGTACATTTTTTGCATAGCTAAGTAGTTGCAAAACTATGCAACGACACATTTCGCCAAAACTCGAAATTTCCGACGTTTTGTTGCGTTTCAGCGATGCAAATTTCAAATACACTTGCGGTTTTTTTGTTTCAATGTGTTTTATTTCGTTTTTTTTTTCTTTGAACATAGCATTAGGTTTATTGTCGTTAAGCAGTCAAAATAAAATATGTTGACTACAATAAACGAACAAAAGAAAAACATCTACGATCGTATTGCAATTATTTACCTATGATTGCAATTTCAATATTGTTTCGAACCACTGTCATATATATTGTAAAAGAATGCAATAAAGATATATGTATATCTCGTGTGAATTGTTATTTGCAGAAGAATCGCATCGATTTATTGAGTACATGCATTTTTCCGATGTCGGCGACACTGTCGCTGCGTTACAGCGTTTCCTTTCGTATTTTGACGCTTATTTGTAGCTCGATTTTAGGTTAGAATCTTTCGTCGTTTCACGAAAATGTTATCCGCAATTGTAAAAGAGCATCAGGGAAAACAAGCTGCGAGAAAAGAGAGACAAGGTAAGAATTGATAAAAATTCGATCTTTGTTAGATGTTGATGAAAACTATGGGAACAACAATGATTTTTTGACATTTCTGTTTATCGTGGTTGAATAAACAAAGAACAAAAACGTAAAGAGGCTGTCGAAGCTGCGAGTAATTTGACACAAGCTCTCGTCGACCACCTGAATGTCGGGTAATTACACAATTTATGTCGTTGAACGAAAATATTTGTTTCGAAGTCTTGACAATGCAAAAACAAAATGGAAAAACGTTTTCAGAGTTGCACAGGCTTATTTGAACCAGAAAAAACTCGACGCAGAAGCCAAACAGCTCCAACACAGCGCTACAAATTTTGCTAAACAAACCCAATCGTGGTTAAACCTCGTGGAATCTTTTTCTAGCGCTCTCAAAGAAATTGGGGATGCTGAAAATTGGGCCAGGAGCATTGAGGGCGATATGAGAACTATCGCAACTGCTCTAGAATATTCTTACAAAGGTAAACAGATTTCACGAGGAACATTTTTTTATAGAGCAACGACGAAGTCTTAAAAAATTTCATTTTATTTTGTAGCTACTCAAGAAGCCCAAACTGTACCGACCGTGCAAAATACGACTTGAAAAATTCCGAACAACCAAATTCTCTTTCATACGATTAACTATATAATAGCGCAATGTAAAACGAAGAAATAATAAAATTTTATTCGAATCATCACTTTCGTTTGATAAAAAAGTTGAAAAAAATTTACTCGGTATAAGCTGCTCCTTGATTCGTAACTGGCGTTATTCGTTCTTGGAATTATCCCATTTCGGCCGGTTAATCTCAACCAGCATAGTAGATATATGCTGTTTTTTCGTAACTTGATTGAAATTTTTGGTAAATCAATCGCCAACCACCACAGTGATTTCTGCACCAAACAAACCAATCAATCCCAGCATCATAACCCGTCAAGTGGCTCCCCCTGAAAATCACAATTGACTCTACCCTAGCTTCAGTCTTCAGTGTCGGCAGAGTTGATGTTCTCACGAAATTCGTCGCAAGAGCTGTAAATCGCTCGAAAGTAGAAATGGCAGCCGGCCCCATCGCAGAACGTAATCAAGGTGAATATTCACAAATAATTCACCTTAATCGAATCATTTACGTAAATAAAATGGATTTCGATCAATCAACGCTAAGCAACACATTGTTTTCCATACAAACCTCCCCTTCGCGCTGAGCAATCGAATGTTTTCGGAATTTTTAGGTTATGTCGATGTACTCGACAAACCTAACCGTATTATTAATAGTTTTTCATTCATTATCGATATAACATGTGTATAAACAGATGAGAAATGATAAAAATATACAAATCATGATTACTTTTATTTATCAAAGATGCGACAATTTACGTGGGTGGCTTGGACGACAAAGTCACAGAATCACTTATGTGGGAGTTATTCGTACAATCCGGCCCAGTTGGTAAGAAAACTTGAATGAAAACAAACAGAACTTTGGTTAATTCGAATGGATTTTCGATCGCCCGAATTTTCATTCCAATCTCAATATTCTAAACCTGTATTTTTAGTGAACGTACACATGCCAAAAGATCGAGTAACGCAGATGCACCAAGGTTATGGTTTTGTGGAATTTATGGGGGAGGAAGATGCGGATTATGCGATAAAAATTATGAATATGATAAAGTTGTATGGGAAACCGATTCGTGTGAACAAGGCAAGTGCCCATCAAAAGAATTTGGACGTTGGCGCTAACATTTTTATCGGTAACTTGGATCCGGAAGTTGACGAGAAGTTGCTGTACGACACGTTCAGTGCTTTTGGCGTGATCCTTCAGACCCCAAAGGTAAGAAATGAACCGTAAAGTCTTTCCAAGTGAAAAATAGACCGAATGAGAGAAAATCATATTTATTGGAAAATTTGGTTGCAGATAATGAGAGATCCGGAGACTGGAAATTCCAAAGGCTTTGCTTTCATAAACTTTGCGTCTTTCGATGCTTCGGATGCAAGCATAGAAGCGATGAATGGTCAGTATCTGTGCAACAGGCCAATTTCAGTCTCGTATGCTTTCAAAAGGGACGCAAAGGGCGAACGTCACGGCAGTGCGGCGGAAAGACTTTTGGCTGCTCAGAATCCCCTCAGCCAGGCCGACCGGCCTCATCAATTGTTCGCGGATGCTCCTCCGCTGGCTCCCATGTCGATGCCCAATTCCAACATGGTCCACGTCGCCCAGCATCATCCTCAGCATCACGTAATGCACCACGGAATGGTTGTTCCTCCGCCTCCTCCGCCGGCGACTCCGGTGCCTCCCATGGGTCACCCGCCACCTCCTCCTGTCCCGCCTCCACCCAGCGGTGGCTTTGCAGCTTCCAATATCCCGCCACCGCCTCTGCCACCAATGTCCATGTCGTCGCATCCACCTTTGCCGCCCGGCATGCCACCGCCTTTGCCACCGATGCCAGTTCCGGGCTCGCAAAATCAAGCTCATCGTATGATCCCACCTCCGCCTCATTGGGGCCATCCTCAAGGACAATTTCCTCCTCCTCCACCTCCAAACGCAGGCGGCGTTTCCCCTTACGGACAATACCAACCTCCGCCGAGACCTCCGCCCGGATGGAGACATCCACCTCCTCCTCCTGTATCACAAACCGGCCCTCCGCCACCTCCACCTCCTCAATTCCGAGCGCCTTTTCCACCGAGAGGTCCGCCACCGCCTCCACCACCTCACGAAAATCCTCAGTATTAATAGTAACTCTTTTTCCTTCTCTCTTCATCACTGCGTCCAGCCATTGTACAAATATTTTTTGTTCTCGTTCCATCAAAGCTGACGAATCCCAAAACCTGTCTTTTTCCTTTTTTTCTTCGTTCGTGGAAACGGGAGATCATTCCTTACGCAAACTCGTTGATTGGACAATTAAAAAATCAAGTGCCACACGGAGGTTTCTCCCGATACGGGAAACCTCGGTTCATGGTTCGGAAGGATTTTTTACTGTCTCATCGAAACTTCAACTACTAACAGCACTCTTTTGTACGTTTAAATAAAGCTGAAGATTTTCATTTTTCGAACGACAATTCGTGGAGCATTTTTCTACACTCAAAACATCAATGACTCGTTTTTTATTACAGTTCAATGTCAAAACTGCATAGGGACAATGAAAAATCTTCTCGAACATTGACGAATATTCATCATTACAATTTTTCACAACCAAAAAATATTTTTGGAGTTTTTTATGTTTGGAAAAAACATCAAAAACTTGGTCGGCGAAGAAATTAATAGTAACAGGTGGCAGCTAATCAGCAATTTCAAGGCCAAGTCCTGAGCCTCCGGCTTTTTCCATGTATCGATTTCCCTCAGCCATTTGGCAGAGCATTATCGGTTCTGGGAAAAACACGTAAATTTCTTAAAAGTTCCAATAGAAACCTCTGCCCCTTTGAAATGACTAGAATATGCAATTACAGCGAAAACGACTATCGATTTTTAAATTATCCTTTTGCTTATACGACAACGAGTCGGCTGGGACTGACAAAATTAAGGAAAATATAAACTTCGTTTGGTAAAATAGATAACTCAAAGTTGCATGGTCTGTGTATTTGGTTGAGCCACGGAAATGTTGAATGGGGAAGCAAACGCTTGTTGGAAACGAAGCCGCAAGTTGTGGACACATGTATGAATATTAGAATGTGGTATGGATTCAAATGAAGTGGTCAGTCGTAATATCGATTTCTCGAGCGTGCGTGAATACCTGCTGGACGTTCTTTCGTATCGATTGCGCCTAGAACGGCTCACGCGTAGTTTCAGCGGCCTACCACATAAACGTTTAACTTCGCGTTGATAACGCAAGTGCATTATCAGAGTTTCGTGTTCCCTCAAAATTTCCCATTAATTAGCCATTTTTCTTGCAATTTTCTATTTTAATAGAAATTCTCGTCAGTTATTGATTCTGAGGGATAAATATTTTTTCCGGAGCTCTCAATCTGCGACAGGAGAAAATCGTCGAAACGTTGTGCACCTAAAAAGTCCTTATTTACTAATGGAGTTTCGGTTTCACAATTAATCACCGATGACTTTTTGAGAAGATGAAAAAAATAACGCCTGTATAAAAAAAAGAGATTCGTTAGTTTTCCCGTTTCTAACAATTCACTAAACAATCATTTTTGTATCTCATTACGGTAAAAAAAAAAACGTGAAAACGAAAACGAGGACCAAGGATGTGGTCAACATCGCGTGATTGAATTCGTCTTGAATTTTAATCACCCAGTGATCGAAATCCTCACAAAATTCAAGGCTTCTGAATATCGATCGAGACATGGACAATCAAGCACGAAAATGGCACGCCTGGCTTACGAGTGTAGTTTAGATCTGAGATCGAGCAATTCCAGTGAAGATCCTGGAACCGTAAAACCTTTTGCTTGTAACACCGACAAATATTGTCTCTATTGTTGTTGCAATCCACAATGCTGTTTGCTCGTGCAACGAAAACCACCTCGACACTTTTGGGAAGCTTGGTACTTCTGGCTAGGCATTGCTCTCCTCGTTTTGTTCCTCGTGTCGTCAGTAAGTTTATCTTTACAATAAAATCAATCGATCAATTTTGTGCCAAATTCCAGTCAAAAAAATAATGGAACACGTGTCTATGTTTTCCCTCATTTTTTTTCGAATCTCGTAAAAATGTATTTATATTTTTTTCATCTCCATCTGTTCTTTTCTCGAATATTCAGATAAGCAGCTATGTCGTGAGCAACTGTCGACATAGCTTCCAGGCTATTGCCTTCGGGCAAAACGTGCAAACTAGCAACAGACGAAACGGACGAACAGAGAATGTGAATGAGATATCTATCAATGTAATACCAACGTCCGGGATGTTACCGTCGCATAGAAAAATGCTCCTCTGTCCTCCGCAACCGAGCATCACACACATGAGTAAGATTGGGTTATCACTTCATTATTTTCTCCAAATTCGAATCAAGAAACAAGGAGGCATCGTAACGACACAAAAAAAATCTTTTTATATCAGAAAAAAACTACCAGTCCATTTAAAAAACGGTATCGAAAAAATTGGAGCAAGAAAAATGTAACTTTTTACAACAAGACCACGACGACGAGTCTCCCGAGACAATTTTCTTCCCTCCGACTAATCCGGACTTGAAATTTGAGTTGAATCTTTTGACGACATAAAAAAAAAGCAACTTAACTCACGTTTTTGTTTTTTTTTTTCATATTACAGCTCCTGTCGTGGCGTGATTATGGGGACATCGCGACGAGAGTTGCCTTATTTTCAATATTTTCGAGTGGATTTTCGCGCTCCTGCACACGTATTTATAAGAAACTAATAATAAGAAGAGCTCGTGTATATATACATATATATATCATCATCTCAATCAAAGTTCCGGGAAATTTTATCTGGTGTACGAGCAGAGATGGTTGCAAAGAAGGGAAAGGGAGATCATTACATCCATCGAGACCCGTATTTAACGTCGATCGAAGTCTTCCACTTTGATCGTCGTGTAATAAGGAGGAGCGTTAATACAGAACGATTATTGAGGATCGATGCAATGGCGAACCATTTCTTTCTCTCTCTCTCTCGTTTCCATGGCTTAGAAAAATGCTTACGTCATAGATTTTGGATTTTTTAAGTCATCACGATAATTATTCAGTTCTTTGTGGAAAAAAATTCTGTTGCAGGTAAAAATTTGAGAAAAAAATGGTTTTTGATGCGAAACGATGAAACTGGGCTCAGGAAAAAGTCTAGCATGAGGGGACAAAGAGAGATGGAGTCACTGGGATCAGATATTTATTTTCTTCCAGACACGCGTGAAAGTTGACTCAGAAAAATTGAGAGAAAACAAGATTTACGTACTTTTTTATTGGCTACGTCGATCACGCAATTTAATTATTGAAGAACAATTAGAAACAGTGATTTGATAAGTTTATGGTGGATTTAGTGGAATACGCTGGTCGGTTTAACGATCGAGCAATATATCGCGTGTCGATTTCTTGCGCAGATATTCATATTTCTTTCAATAATAAACGCGTGAACACGTGCAATTCAACTGGATGCTGGTCCGAGTGGTCTTTCATTATTCTGCGAGCGAGCCCGAAGTCTCTTGGCCCACATAGCTCGACCCAGGGGGGTTTTAATTCCTCTTGGTCATGTCTTTTCTTTGCCTCTTCTTTTTAACTTGTCTCTCTCACTCTCTATAACGTTGTACAACTTTTCCAACTCTCTCACCAAACAAACAAACGATTTCTGCCGCCAAATATTGTTTCAGGCTGCCCCTCAACGTTAAATTGCATGCACAGCGTGTGTGTGCGTGTATGTGTGTGTATAGCAGCGTGATTGCCATTAAGGACGATCTCCACAGGTTTTATACGATTCAGCGTGCATTTCAGATTTTCTATCTCAATCAACTTTTTTTTCACGACTCTCACGTTATCCTCGTTGCGATTTTCTCTCATTATTTCGTTCGGCAATTATAACCAACGACTGTTATAAATTATTCTTAACAATTGTCGACCCCGTCGTTAGGGTTTAGGCCTAAATAAAGAAATTTTGTAGGTCCAAGATTACGAGAAAAATTTTAAAGCTTCAGGAATTCGATGGAAGTGCCTTCGAACGTGAAAAATATAATCGATAAATGTAAATAATGAAAAATTGTATTCACCGGTGTACGTTGGAGATGAGAACTTTACGAAATATTGTTACACACAGTCGTTCCTTTTTTTTCGTCTTCGCAACCGACAGAGGACGAGAAAGAAAAAAAAAATTGTTTAGCACGTAATAATAATATAAGCGTCTGGCATTTCGATACTCGTTTATCGGGACTCGACTGGCTTTTAGTAATAAAAACTTCAGAAGAACTGTGCTACGCCGAGCAAAAGAAATTGTTTAATTTTCGAAGAGTAATAAAAAAAAATCACCTTCACAAATAATCTACAAATTATTCGGAAATTGAATCAAAAAACGAAAAATTATGGAGGAACGCGATCGCGCACGGGATCAGCCAGTTTTATTATAGAATCGAGCTCTCTCGCTCTCCATCTTTTCCTTTGCTTCCATATCACACAGCACCTTATTGCCGTCACTCGTTCCTGTTATTCTTCCAATAAATTGTACAGTTTTAAGAGTACCGGAGGTCGCGTCGACGCAGCCTAAGTATCAAGAAATATAAAAGAGTCAAGTATTTTTAAAAAATGGCGTATATTCGGGCAGCAGCTGCGAATGCCACGAATATATACACACGTCGACTCTTTCGATCTCGGGATAAATAGCCGCGATGAAAATCTCATTTTTCACTAAAATTACAAATCCGTTTGGCACAAATTTACATCCAAACATCCGATCCGAATGTTTTTCCGAATTATGTCAATAAAATTTCAAAAAATCCAATAAAATCAGTGAAATTTCGAACGGAACTTTCTGGAAATATAGAATAAATGAAAAATTGGAAAATACGATCCCATCCGAATGTTTTTCCGAATTATGTCATCAAAATTTGAAAAAAATGAAATAAAACCATTAAAATTTCGAACCGAACCTTCTGGAAATATGAAAAAAATGAAAAATTGAAAAATACGATCCACGATTATGAATAAAAAAATATTTAAAAAAAACAGTTCAAAAAATATCCTCGCTAGTCCGTTAATTGAGAGTTACTTCAAAGAGAATTGGGAGTGCAAAAAATGCCTGCAACTGTACGGCACACAGTGCGACGTATTTTGGCACAAGAAAGTGCACTCCTGGAGGTTTCAGAGTGTGGAACAGAGCCACAAAGTGTCAACGTAATTGCCATTTTATCCGGTTATATATGAAGACAAGAAAAAAGGTGTGAAAAAAGATGAGACAGCTTGAAGTTTGGAAATATATCAGTCAGAATAAAATCGAAGCCACTCGTGTCCTCCGCGACGTGTTTGTGTTGATGCTCGTTGAACTTCCAAGAGATGCAACAAAAAAAAGTGAGAAAAAAGAAAATTAAAAACCATCGTCGTGGACTGTAGTGGGAGGTACTAAAATTAGCCACAACGAGTACCAGTTTCTTGTGGTCTCAACCTGAACATTTCCAAATAGTCCTCCGGTCCGATAAGACTCGAAAAATCTGGCGTGTGTAAAATTGTAAATTTGATCAATCGGATAGAAGAAAAAATCGGGCACGTTCGGTGTTTCCTGGAGCGGAAAAAATGGACGTTGCTTGGGTGAATCGTCGAGAATCCTCATAAATAAAAATTTCTTTTCTCAGTCATAAAAATTTTGTCAAAAATGCTAACGTCAGTGTTTTGGTGGAAAAGTTGTAAAGTGATAATGTTAATTTTCACGTTTTTGACAATCAGTCAGCATGGCATTGTCGGTAAGTAACTTTTTCATTGATTTTGCTCCACCGAGTTCGTAACGCTTGATAAAAAGTCGTTTTGACTTCAAGTGCCTCCGAAAAAATAGTCGTACTTCGTATGCAATGATATGTAACAGCGAAATTGTAACAAGTCGTTCAAGCGCATGTTAGAGCTGTTGGATCGATTGGCGCGTGGTTATATATGATTATCCCACATCGTCATGACAGAGCGTGTCTCGATCGCGATATCGCTTTATTTTTTCAGCAAGAAAATGTATATGCACGAGCAAGGCGTGCAAGGAAGCCGGTGTTGAAATATGCAGAACACGATTTTCCTGCTACACCGAAGAGAAGATATACGACATTGAAGGCACGTCCAGGGACAACAGCTTGACGAGAGGATGCACCGAGTACGTATCGCCAATAAATCATAAAATATCGCAATTTTTAAATGAAACTTTGGTCGCTGCACGACATTGTATTTAAATTTGAAATTTATATGTATGAATACGGTAGGGCGGTCCTTAATGAAGTAGTTACAAAATTTTTATCCTCCCAGAGGCTCAGAGTCTTGTCCATTGACGAAAAGAATCGTCGCTACATAATTTAGAGGCTTTTTAATGAATCCCCAGGTCTGGGCCGCTCCGAAAATTTCTATAAAATCATTATTTTTGTGCCTGAATACTTCGTCCAGTATAAACAGAGTTTTATACCTATTAATGTGTGTGTGTGTTCCTATAGATGATCGTCCCTCTAATTATCGTTATTATTGTGAAGTACATGCTGCGCGATAACCTTGGAAAGATAATGGAGTTGAGAGGTTTGTTCCCTCGTGGTGTGGTCTGTTGGCAACTTCTTCGAAGTGTGTTCTAATTAAAATGGACACGCAGTGTTTACAACTCTTGGTAGCTCCGTTTTTCAAGCTCGGCACTTTTGTTCTCGTTGGCATATCCATACCGGTCTTTGTGGCTCGCCCTTTTATAAATCGTCTTGTCGAATCAACCCCTCTCGAAGTGAGACGCGGGAGACGCGGGTCCACGACTTTGTGATTTACTCGGGCGAGTTGTTTTTCAAATGATTACAAAATATACTGGAACATTCGTTTGTCGGTCGATCAGCTTGTCGTTCGTCTGCGCTCCCCTCGTGGAAAAACACTGAGCGAAACTGCTGAAATCCCCTCTAACGCCAACGGAACGTCAAAAGAACGAGGAGGTTTTTTTTTTCTCACAATTTAAAAAATCTTGCTCGAGCAATAAAACGTCTTTATTATTAGACAATTTGCAATTTCTATTTAATTGCAATGAACAACGACTTGGCTTTTTCCGAAAAAAAATAAATAAAAAAAATAAAAAAATAAACTTAATCACGCGTCAGGAATGCGGTTTTTATTTTATGGCAAATTCGTGAATATATTAAGATAAATATTCGTCGCGGGTCGCGAAGCGACTGATTTACTTATCTACGAATACATAAATCGACGCGTGTGTCCGGTTATCGCAATACCAGATTTTTCAGTATACAACTCAGCCTATCCGTGTGTCCACGATGCTAATGAAATAAGCAACGATATTTTAAACATAGGTGAGCAATCGTCCACATGTCTATGCAACACACATATGGCTATTGTATTCACACGTATACACACTTTGATGCTCGTGTGTTCGTGTGTTCATGATAAATCATTGTACGCGAGCTCGAGATGTGTGGAAACAAAGGCCCGTGGGAATTTACGTACCATTTCCGAATTGTAATAAAGACAGTGATGTCATTTCCCCCAAACAAACAACTGATGGCGATTTCGCTTGTACTAACTGAACGATGATCGAGAGTCTCATTACCTTTTGTCAAGAATAATTCCTCAATTTGTTTATAATTGAAATATTTCGTAATTAAATGTGTTTTTTTTTTGAAATTTCTCGATTAAGCAAACTTTTGTTATTTATTTATTGTGTTCTTTTTGAATTTTCACATCAAAGCGAATCACCGATCGTTGTATTTACAATTTAAAACGATAAACATGTACAACGTCTAAAATTCATTCTCAGTAGCATTTACTTATCATTTGTTATTTTTATCATTTCACTTACGCCCGGGGTTCATGAACTTTATCATCAATTTCTTATGCTCGTTCATTCCACGCACTGTATGGTGTTTGCACAGTGTTCGTGCCATATTTAAACATTTAACGAGCGTTTCTCGTTAATTGTTCTTAATAAATGTAATCTGTGACGATATATTTGTTGCTTCGTGTTGATGCCACGGCTCGGGAGAATCGTATTTATCGATTTATTCGAGGAAAATGCATTTTTGCGAAAATTTGTTAGAAAAGTGAGCCAAAATTGTGTTTTTTTTTTTTTTTTTGGTTTTTAAAAAGGGGTGCGACGCCGTTGCTGTGCGAATCGAATGCTTGGACAAGGTCATCACGGAAAGGGGCAAAGATGGGGGATTCCGGTGGGATGACGAACGAGTTAAGAGTTTTGGGGGAAATAAAAGCGAAGGAACAACTTGTCTGGCCAAGATTGAAGTGCTGTGACACTCACGATTATTGTAATGCGGTCGCTACCGATCGAGGGATCGTGAATGATCGAGAGGCGGAAGAATCGTTCGTAAGATCGTCCGAGAGTAAGGAGATCGAGGGTGAAAAATCGCTGTCGGAGGAAGGAGGAATCCAGTCGATTTACGAAGCGAGTTCGATGAGGAAAGACCAAAAGGACAAGGAGCCGATGAGATCGGCCACGACGTCGGGAGAATGGACGATGCAAGATCGTGGAACAGGCTCAACGAGACCGATCGTGGCGGGCTTTGAGGATCGTGAACGATCTTACGATCCCCTGAGGCATCGAATCGGACCACTACACATTGCCGTTGTCGTTCTCGCCGTTTCTGCACTCACTTCGGTCCTCGGAGCTTGCTACGTCATCACAAGGTTTGTTGTTTATTTTCATCCTTTTTATTTCCTCCCACGATGCTTCGTCGGAATGCAACGAGATTTTTATTTTTTAATTTATTGTCTAAACTTTGCTGCACACTCGAGTCTCGATGACTAATTCATTTTTTTTTTCATTCAACGAAATATTTCGGCGATTACGATTTACGTTTGTCCAGACAGATTTTTTCGTAAAGCCATTTTTTTCCAAAAGTTTAAATTATTGAGATTGCGTTTATTTTTATCGATCTATCTCTTTCGTCTCGATAACTGTGTGTGTGTGTGCTGTTGATTTTCTGCTCTTGCTGCTTGGGTGCACTTGTTCGGAGATTGTTATCTCATCTCGACGAAACTCTGCGTCTTACCTTGAGATCGTGGTCTGGCGAGCATGTAGGGCCCTTTAATTAGTCGCGAATGGATACGAGATCGAGAGAGCCATTCCCGCAATAAAAGACCACCAACATGTCTGTCTCTGTGTCTGTGTGTCTGCATGTATAATGTACTCGTATGCATTAACCTTAGCGTCGTTTAATTATCGACATTTTGCAATACAGATTTAATCATGAGCCGCACAAGAGAACTTTTTCCGGCGCTAAAAAGTCACCGAGAAAGAGAGCGAGAGCGTCATAGCGATTGCCTCGATTTAAAAAAATGTTTGCCACAATAAAAAAGACTGAAGACCAGAGTCAAGGACAAGTTTCGAGTCGTTGAAAAAATTAAGATCCAAATACCATTTTTTATCGTTTATACTCTTCATAGACACACTGGGTCAATTAGACCCAGACTATATTTCATCTCCCTGTCATCAGTAGTCCGGGTCACGATGACCCAGTGTCTCAATCCCCTCGGTTACAATAACACCAAAGCTCTCAGAGCAAAAATGCAAAAAAATTCAAAGGAGAGAGCGAAATGTTGCAGTTTTATTGCAAAAATTATGGCCAATCACTGGCCCCCGCCATTGGCCTTGTACTTTCTCCTCTTAAAAATGTTACTTCATGCAAGTTTCTATTTGGAAGGTAAATTGCGAGAGATGCTATCAGTTTTAACGGTAGGTAAAAGCCAATAGTGAATGCTCTTGTCTCCCAACGTGTATCTATGTATATATATATATATATATATATCCAGGAAGTCCTCATTGTCGAACCCGCTGAGTGTCTCTCCATCTTCGTCTTTCTTCGAGCACTCGAGCTCAATTTCCTATTTCAGCGAGAAAGAAGAAACCGCGCCGCATGTTTGTTCAACGTCTCGAGGCGAAAATTGCAGCCGAGCGAGAAAGAAACAGAAAAATTAGAAGCCGAGTGATTTAGGGCCCTCTCAGAGACGAGAGAGAGAGAGAGAGAGAGACCAAAAATCTCCAACTATATCGCCAGATCTTCGACATCCTCTCACCGGAAATGGCACACTTTCAGGGGTACTTAGCGTTTATGTTTTTTTTCTTGAGTGCCTTTTTTATCTCTCATTGCCCGTAGCTCTATTCCGATTAGTTGAAAATTATTCCAGCGTGCCGTAGAAAATTAGCGAAAATTTCAAAATTTTAAGAAATTTGTCTTTTTCTAGTTTTTTTTTTGTATTTTGGAAGGAACTGCTTTTTTTTAACACTTTTTTTACTTTTATTACGTCGGCCATGGACATTCGGATCGTGACGATTCATTGGGTCATTTCTAAAGACTGTCGCGACTCACTAAGAGCCGCCCTCTTATCAGTCCACCACAGCGGCCGCCCATGCTACTACGTATATTTATATATATAACGCTTGAGTGGATTCGAAGTGGCCGAAATAGCGATAACGGCCAAAAGAACAGCGAAAAAGTGGCACCCAGGTTTCTCTCTCTCTTTCCTCTTCTCCTGCTCTCCCGTCTCTCTCAGGGCAAAAGAAGAGCTCGTCTCTCGATCCTTTTTTTTGTTTCATCGTGGGGTCCTTCGCTACCCTCTAATCTCGGCGGTCCCGAAGCCTAAGTGGGTTTTCGAGTTCCAGAATGTCCGGCAAAGAAGACACGCTGCTTCACGGGCTCTCTATACTTTCTTCTCCATGAGATGAAACCTTTTCCTTCGTACACGTTTATATAGCGCTGGATATATTATTTCTTTCGAGAATTCTGGCCTTATCCCTTCTCCTTCTTATTCCTCTTCCTCCTCTTCTCTTCTTCGTCTACTTGCCGGAGTTTTGTCAGCCGCACTAAATGCCTGTGGTCTCGGAATCTCTCTCTCCCACACGCACTCTCCATTTTTTCGCCTCCGCATCTCTTATCTCTGGTGATACGAGTTGACGCGAAATTACGATGAGCATCGACCAGTGCTGGTCCATTCTCACATCGCGCTCGCAATATCTGTGTAAGCATGTCGCTGAAATTTCCGTTGGGGGACTATTATACTCCAGCTATTAGTGCGGTCCAGATAACAGATGAGATAGCGAGTTAGTACTCTGCGAAAACATCTCTCAGTCGATTTTTAATCGTTTTCTTTTCTTTTTTTTTTCATCATTTCTCGAAATAGAATTGATCCCGAGAAAACAATTTTATAAAACTAAACGTGTTTCTATCATTTTTAGGTTTCTACGAAGTCCTTTCGAAATCGTTGATCCTTAAAGCCCGGGGCCCTCATCGTTATCATCATTATTGTCATCATCATGCGTACGGTCGTCAAAGTAACCGAAAAAATAGTCGTTGGCCAGCAGGAAATTCAGAGCACCGGAAGTACAAACGCCACCGGAAGTCAGGTAATGGTACAGCAACGCTTTGTAATTTCGGTTCTTTTTTATTTTTATTTCATTTTTTTCGTTTTTTTTTTTATTTGCTTCTGAATACCGCAAAAATCCACTGCTCTTTTTCACCGTTTTACCTGCTCGAGTTTCATGGTCTCTGGTTCGGGACTCGAGCCGAGCTCCGCACACGAAAATTAACCGGAAAAGTAAAGAATTACATTTTTCTTTGATTTTTTCGTGTCAACACGTTATTGATGAAAAATTGACGAGAGAATTCCATTCCGCGATTATTAAAACTTTTTCCTCGTCATCAATTCGACTATTTTACCAATTCTCTGAGCCCCAGAATTTTTTTCCATCTAAGGACGAACGGGCGCTCCTTATCTTAACATATTCTCGTCGTGTGTTGTACGAACGAGGTTGAAAAACGTTTCTCACGCATCTGCCTCGCGCTCCGAGGAACTACCAAATTAAACACTCAAAGTGGGTGACTCTCCATGCGCCGCCAGAGCCCCCCGAGCAACCTTTCGTGGGCAGACCTGTGAGAGATTTCCAAGTCGTCAAGTTCTTCAGAAGACATAAAAATCGTTGAGACTTTCTACACAAAAAATCGCGCTATGGAAATCTGTCAAGGATTTTCAACGAGTTCCGCATGCAACTTTGCAACGTTCCAAGACTTTCTTTTCATTGTGGAATCGCGATTCTATCGTTGGAGATTCCGTCATCGAAAAACGTTTCTTTTCGGACGCAAAAAACGTTCGATCGTGAGTGAAAAAACGATTTTCTCTCCGGTGCAGTTTCACTGAACCGAACGATACGCGCATGCAGCCAATTCCAATAAAAAAACAAACGTCAGAATAAAACTTGCGAGAAAAATTCAAGAGAAAAATAAAAAATCGTGGCACAAAAAAGAAATTCGACCAAATGCATGACAATTAGGCGACCATTCTCCACGCAAAAAAAAAAAGAGTCTAAGAATAAATAATAACCCAAGTCCTCGGCAAACTTCCTGTAGTGTGGCGACGTATTATACAGACGTCGTCAACTCATCGCTGAATGGGAACGATGACGAGGGTGTTTCGGAGCTTTTGCTTCGGGGAAAGAGTAGGGGAGATCTGGCGCCGGTAATGACCGACAAACCATGAGCTCTCGAGCGGATATATCTACGTGTGTAAACGTAAATATATGAAATTACAAGCAGCAATGACGACGAGTCATTGCCAATGATGAACGTGGATGATCAAAGCGACAAAATACGAAAATAAAAATCCACGTAACTGCCTTCGGGGACTAAAGAAAAATGCATAAAAAAAAAAACTCACGCAGGGTCCATAGAATTTTATCGCAGAGGAAAGTTGAACCTTTGACAAAATAGTGAAAATTTTATCAAATCTTGGTATTTAGGGACGAATATTTAATTGTGAATGGAAAAAAATGTTAATGGATCTGAAGGCAGATTAGAATGGAATGTCTGGTACATGTGAGAAGGTAACATAAGTGCACACATGCACCCAGCACACTTATCCCACGTCGTTAACGAGCTCAAACAAATGGTTGTTTTATAGATCGACACGAAGAACAAAGTTCCAAGGGGACCTGAACGAGCGAGCGAGAAAGTGAGGCAAGAGACAAGAAAAACAGGATCGTAGTAGCGTTTTCGTTGTTCCTTGGACTCTCCAACTCCCACAGCCACATGTTACACACGTATTTTCGAGGCTAGATTAAAACACAAGGCTGAGGGAGAGCGAGAGTTGTGTGTAGAACGTTCTCAAACATTGTAAAGACAAAGAGGGTCCTCGAATATCCAGGTGTTCACATTCATGGCCCGCCACAATTAGCCACCGTTCGAAAGTTCTTTGTGAAGGAAAAAATGTTGCCCAAATCGATTTTCTCGAGAATTGAGATTTTTTTAAAATATTTTTAATGAAAAATCGTATTTTTAGTACATTTTCGTGACGTATCGGCGTTTGGATCGATTTTAAGAATCGACCAGCCTCGAATAATGAAAAAAAAGATTTTTTTGAATTTTTACTATTCACCGTGTGACGACGAATACATTTTTTAAATTATTTTATCGGAATTTTCGTCCCACGATATTCGGCCACTCGCGTCGCCAGGTGATCGGAAAAGTCAGGGGAGCCATTAGTTTGCAGCTTGTCGTTTCGTACCCTGCGAGCTCCTCCAGTCCGTTCGGTAATACGTGAGCGATAAGCTCTTGTCGTTTTTCTCTCTTTTTTTCGAGGCCTTTTCTCGTGAGTATTACCGACGCGGAGGACTATCGTTATGTACACCTAAATAATCTGTATACGTTTATGTTGATCGTAAGAGTATTTCGGCGGACGTGGCGTCGAAACTCCTGCGGACATTTATTCGATGCCGTTCGTTTTATCGCGACGCAGCCGCGCCGGGAGGACAAACAGAGTGCTCTTTGGATTTCAAAAACTCTGGATAAAAAATAGGGGAGAAACTTGAGCAAATAAAAATAAAAATGCACGAGTCTCGTGTTGTTTTTCTTCCATTTTTTTCGGTTGCGAGCCTCCGCCTTCGCATTCTTGAGATATGAATGAGAATCTCGAATTCTTATCCACCGAGCCGCTGAGCCCTTTGGCGAACGGATGAGCGATATTTGTCGGTTAACGCGACCGATCGATTGTCTGTTCGAGAAAAATGAGCCACGTACGCTGTAACTTTTATTTTCCTGTTCGTCGGTTTTTATTTTTCATTTTTATCGATTTTTTGAAACAAACGCCAAAGTTTTGACAACGAATTTATTTTTCCATCATGAAGAAATGCGTGCATGGTTCGCTGAATACGTTCGAGTTCGTAAAAGCAATGATCCGGAAGTGCTTAGTTCGGATCGTATTCGGAGGATAGAGCGTTGAGTTTGTGTGTAGAAATGAGAAGGAACGCGAAATTTATTCAAATATTAAGAGTATACTTTGAACTGGACACGTTGGACGCATTAAGACGCCTCGGTTGTCGCGATCTCATAAAAAATAAGTAAGCGAGTGGAATGGATAATTGGCCGACGTGAGTGGCGAACCCTATTCGTACTTTTACCACGCCGCGATCCGAGAGAGAAGCCGCTCAAAAAAAATGAAAGAATAAAAAAAACTCTTGCATGAACCCATAAATAAGGAGAAAAAAGTATCGCGTGGTTTGCCGAGAACGACGATAAAATCTGTGCATTTACTGCTGCGCAGAGCCCCGTGTGTATTCCGCAACTTTGACGGACGAGCTCGTGAGAAAATCGCGAATTGGAGATCGCGAGAGTGAGAGAAACGAGCCGAGAGAAGGGTTAGGCGTTTTTATTCTTCACTGTGTATCAATAGCCTCATGTGGCAAATGGAGAAAAAAGGAAAATCACTGAAAAATCATTTTGGCACTTGAAAAAAGGATCCGGAAAATATTTGCTCTCATAACCTCATAAAATTCGTCGCACTCAATATTCCAACGGACGGATGAATACGAACCAATGGAAAGGAGCGCGGCCTGCCGGCCGGCAAGAGAGACAAAAAATGGCGAAACGGGCTCATATAAATTCGGGCGTGTAGAAGTGGGGGAGAGACGAAAAGTGGGACATGGAACGTACGTGAATTGGGAGCTGATAAATGTCTATGGCGGAGAGTCGCACTGAATACGATACAATGTTGGAACGAGTTTGATGAGTTTCATTGCGGGTTTGCGATGGGACTGACAACGGGTGGCAGCACGGCCAGGTGCATCTTTGTTCGTATCCAAAATGGCGACTAATGTGCTCGCGAGCTCGCGTGCGGTGACTCGAAGTCTCGAACGCGCGATCGCGCTTTTTCTCTTTGGCTGCCCCCTCTCCTGCCGCTTGTTCCTTGTATACCATTCCGGGCCGACCACCGCATTCGCAGCGATCCACCAAAATCAATCACTCTCCTAAACGGATGGTTACTGTACGAAGGAAGAACGAAAGAGATCGAGCGATCGAGAAAAAAACAAATAACCTCCAAAATATACGTATATAGCGCGCTCTCCGGCAAAGAATAACTCCGAGGTAGTGGTGAAGCCATCTAACGAATATATCTATAGGTGAATATACACAAGGGATAAAGATCTCGGACTTGAAACAACTGGCACGCGAGTCAGGGTCCAAATTCTCGTGTAAAATACCCCTCTGTTTCGATTCACTGTCGGCAGACGTTTCCTCGATAGAACACAGAGAAGCGAATCACCGCGGGAGGTTTTCCTCGTAGTCCGACCGAATAACAATTCCAAAAAAACTTTCTATACGAATCGTGAGACTCCGAAACAGCGAAATCTCAACGAAACTTCTTTCGAGACCGTTAGTAATTAATTATCTGTTCGTGGAATTGATTTTTTTGGATATTTGAGCTCGCGAATCGTTTGGAAATGATTTAGTTGATTCAAGAAATTTTGGAAATGTCATAAAACAAGGCTACCAGAGCATAGCGACAATGAATTTGTCGACAGGTATAAACGGACGTTATAAATGTACTTTTGTCTAGAGCCACTACCGTGACTGTTAAATATATATGTATACCTATACAGACCGGTCCATATGTGAAGAACTGTTTGTACTACGAACCTATAGAGCCCACTCGTGCGCCAGTGCACATCGCATCAACACATTACCAATACAACCGGGGAAACCGTTCACACGAGGCTGAGCCAACAGAGCAGCACGCAGTGGCGTCTGTGCCCGAGGCGCCACGGCGTTTCTTCCCCGCCGTCTACTCACCGTCCCCACCATACGGCGTTGCACGCTCTGACTGACTTGCTCGGCCTTTTCTCTCTCATTTACTTGTTTCGCGTTAGGCCACCGAATCGCTGTTAATTTTCTACGCACCTCTCCTGGTCGACATTCGAACTAATGATTATTGTTACTCCAAATTTGTACACATGAGGTCTCTGAGACCCTTTCGGCTTGGGGTTGTTATATTTTTCAGTAGAGTGTCGCGATCGTTATTTTTCGGAGCGCAAAAGCTTTTTCAAATAAATATAAAATTTCGATAGGCCAATCTATAATGTAACTTTATGCGATCGGGTCTCCCAGACCCAAGGACGTACGCTTTCGAATGGTCGAATGGACTTTAGAATCGACGGCGATAGCGAACACGAAATTTCCATATATTTGCTCGAGACTTGGTTCTCGCGAATAAAAAATACACACTTTACTCGAAAATGCATTAAAATGTGTTTGCGAGTTGACCTCGGGCAACTCGGGATTCCCGGACTATAAGCCTCGCTGGAATAAAATAGTATTTTATTGTGAGAGTGAGAGGAGCTCGCCGACAAAAGGAAAAAGATTCATAAAACGAGAGAAGCCGGAGAGAACACGGGGTTGCTTTAAAAACTATCAGCGAGGGAGAGATAAAGAGTAGAAAGAAAACGAAGAAGGGAGAAAAAGAATGACGGAGCGTTGTTTCGTCTCTTTCTTTCTCCTTCCCGTAGGCTCGTTCCCTCTCTTTCTCAGGGAAAGCCGCGCGCGCTTTGTGCCCGCGAGTCGAGTGGACTGGAGAGACTCGCACGGCGCCGTAGTTCGTGCGGTTCGAGTCAGGCTCAGTCGTTCGCCGGAGCGCGTGCGGTACGGTTCGGTTTTTGAGTGCGCGTCGCTTCGTTTTCTTTTCAACACACGAGTGTTGTTCCTTAGCTCGAAGCTGTCAATAAACAATTTTTCACTCACATTTACATCAATGAATGTCGGACTCGTGTTCTTTTTCATTTTAGAATTTGTTTACAAGCACACATGTTAAATCGTTACATTTTACGATCGAAACTTGTGCATCGCAGTGAAAAGTTTTATCGAGTAAAAATGATTGAACATTTAGCCTCGAAAAACAAAAACGATCGTTGTCGAATGTGAAGTTATTATTCCGTAAATAAACAAACGACCAACACGTGATAGTGAGAGATCGATGCTCTGTTGTCATAATTGTTGCGTTAACTCGGGGAACCCGTAGGAACAAGCGTGAAGCGTTTCTTTTGTACAACGAATGAGTGAGAATTAAAGAAGAGGGTAGAATTGTCGTGCACTCCGATAAAGACTGAGGGACAACATCGTGTTTTTTTTGGCTCCGATAGACTCTGAGGGGCATTCCGAAAAGAGAAAAACGATCGACGGAGAGAAAGATTGTTGTCAACGATATGCAGATTAAAGTCCATGTCGGCGACAGCGTACTTACGTCGTCCAATCACTGATCGGATCTCGACGCGGCTCTCTTATTCTCTCATTTCTCCATCCTTACTAATTTCTTTCTCGGCCGGTGAAATACGAGAAAAAAGCCGACGCTCTTCTCAGAGTGTTTTTGTACATTAATGCATTTTTAATAAATAGTGCTACCTTTTCTTTGTGAAATAAGAAAATCTGTGATATATTCGTTAAAATGAGGCCAAGAGATTTGATCGCTTTCGCTACCATAACCACAACCCTTTCTTTTGGATTGACCAACGCCGCCTCCGTTGGTCTCGATCTCGGTGATTACGAAATTCGCAATGAAGTCGATGAAAAATCTGACGGCGAAGGTAAGATTTTTATTCCATCCTATTTTTCCATATTTTTTGTTCATTGTTTGATGGGATTGTGTGACTGTCGAAAATTTGAGGTTAAGGGACAACAATCCTAAGCCGATAATCGGCCATTCGCTGAATCGAGTTGATAATATTATTTCGTAGCATTTAGAAGTTCCCGGTGATGAATATGTTCGGATATTCGAAGAATTTCGGTAGTTTTTCATTTTTCACGAACGTGAGGTTTCGATCTATATCGATGTTTACGAGAAAAGCTGACAGATACTCCGCACTAGCGCCACGATAGTACGATTCTTGGAAATTGATGGTCCAAACGAGGTTTGTCGGAATTGGTGACAAGTTATTGGAAAAATACATAGAAAAAGCATTTCTTTCGGAGAGATTTTCTCTCTCGATCCGTTTTCGCTGCATCGTTTCGATCGTTGTGTATCGTTGATAGATTCCAAGTATTAAGGTCACGAGTCGAGTGTCCAGTGCAAAGTGAACAAGAGCGATAAACCGTATTCGATCGACAGAAATATTTTAATATCTATTCCTCTTTCTCCGTGAGTACGAACGCGAACTTTTCGATTTTTGATTCCTCGTCGGCACGACCCACTCCGTGACGGCGAATGGAAAGACAATGGCAAAGAAATGAAACATTTTATTTACGTTGATGGAGATCGCGGAGCCGAACCGAACGCGGGAGCTGCCAGTATTTTTTTTATTTTTTTTCCAATCCAATTGATTATCAATTTTAATTAAGTTCTCAATTGATCGATATAAATAAATTTCCAATAAATCAACTTCGTCTCGGCTGAAAAATCGACAATAAAAATAAAATATAAAAAATATCGAGAGTATTAATGAATAAGAAAAATGATGAGGGGCTCTTTTGCATAAATAACGCAATATTACAATCTCGCAATGACCATTGCAAGTTCATTAAACCTCAGGATCTCGTGACATGATTTCATCTACAATTTTCGTGTCGATGATCTCGGATAGTGACGTCAATTCGCCAACGTGATTGAATCGCTCGGACAAACGTAAGCGTTGAATTTCTCCGATCGATTCGATTGAAATCTTTTTTGTTTAAACAATCGATGAGCCTAAACAAATTACGAAAATCTCGACATTTTTTTTTCCAATGAAATGAGGAACGAAAAAAAATGAAAAAATTCTTTCTCAATGGACGTGAATGTTTCACGACAATTTATACAGTTTTGACTGAGTGTTTCTCACGTTACGTTTACGTCCCCAAAGAGCGATGCGTGCGGCACGAAAATCGACAAGTTTGCCCACATAACAGGCGACAAAGAGTGTACACGTTACATTGCTTCATACACATATATAAATATAAATATATAATTTGAGCGACGTGAAGCACGTGCCCCCGAAGCCTCATAAATAATTTTCAATTCGTATTACAAATGTGCAAGTCTTTGTACGTCCGTGTGCCTGGAGAATCGTTGCCGCCATGCTTATGCAATTCGACTCGATCGCTCTCAGTGCTTCTGTATCGTGCTGCTTGTCACGTCGAACTCTCCTACCGGTTTCACCGAGATCGACAGAATTTATAATCTTAAACGACCAAAAAAAAAATACATTTTCTCTATAACTATGAGAGACGAATGAATAATTCACTTTTTCCAATATTAATACTACTCATTTTTCTCATTATTTATATAACTTTCCTCTCGCGCGTCCAACTTGCAAAAAATAACATAAAATTTCATTTGCAAGTGCTAAATGTTTGTAAAATCGAGATTTCGCCACTTTTGCGTTATTTTTATATTTTTTTTCGACGGAAATTTCCACTTTTTTTCGATTCCTTTCGTTTCACTGTTTATTGCAAATTCTTGAATTTCCAAAATTTTCAAATTTGAATTTGAAAATGTTTTTAAAATCGAGATTTCGCTGGTTTTGGGTCATTTTGATTTTATTTCAACGAAAGTTTCCACGTTTTTTCATTTCCTTCCGTTTCACACTGCTGTTTCTTGTAAATTCTTGAATTTAATTTTTTTTTCACGATTCGTAAACCTTACCAAGAATTTTAGAGAATTTTTTTCTCCTTTTTTGTTCCGTTGTCGAGGATTTGGATAAAAAGGAATACTCGGTTATGAAATTTCGGGATTACGGGGCTCGATTCGGTTACGTTGACCCGCAAAACTCCCGGGTCAACGAATTCCACGTTATTTACACGCGGAACCAAAAATAAACGTCTCCAAGGGTTGACGTTATTTTTTTTTCGGTTTTACTGTTACGTTTCCCGCGGCTGTTCGAATTTCCAGATCGTTGACCACCATGGTCACCGAAGCAGATGTCGAGAGCTCGCGTACGAGGCTGCTGCTTAGTAGCTCGAGTGATCGCCGAAGCCACACGTACCGACCCCACACCCATGGCTATTGGTTATGTAAAAATAGTTGGTATTTTTCATTGTAGACGTTTATATGCCGAGTCACGTAGCTCAAACAAAAAGCAATCGAAAACTTCTTATTATACACACGATTGTACAGACTCCCTCTTTCTCGCTCTCTCGTCTATTCCTGTCTCGATTTTCTACCTAATTCGCAGTCTATATTCGCAACGGTGCACAGGCCAGCTCGACCCAGTAGTCGACCTCGAATCACGAGTTGGAATGATTTTGCCTTCGAAGGAGGCGATTGACCTAACGAGGCATCTATTTTTCGCTGTTTCAAATTTTTCTATTTCAATGATAAATAATTCCGCGATGACTGACGATGCGGATTTCGCCTCGGCACAGAGAGAAAAGTTTGTTTGTACGATCGAGCGCGTTGAATCGGCGAACGCATCGTTTTATACGAAATTTTCATTCGCACCTCCGTTTTGGATCCTGCTCGTCATTTATCATTAGTAATTTTGTCGATGCGAAACCGCAAAAGCATCGGGCGGTGAACATTGTAATTTGAGCCGGAGCGCGGATGATCCAGCCGCGAAGTAAATCGAAGAAAAAAAAATATAATTCAAAGGTAAATAAGCCACGATAAAATCACGTACGAGCAGTTACGATGCGGTTCAACAAATCGTGGACCAAAAGCCTCCCGAGCACGCTGCAACGGAGAAAAAACACAAATCGCTTTGCGATCGAGATCGATCCATTTATTTTTATGGGTCAATTGTCGAGGATTACTCAAAATATAAATCGATAACTCGTGAACATGTTTATCACTCAATTTCTCTTCTTATTACATCGAAACTCATGAAGAATTCGAGAATAAAATTACAGTCGAGAAAAAGCCTCGACTGGCACGTCCAAAAATATCTGATAATGAGATTTTTCATTAGAAACATTTTTTTGAAACATTCGAGAAGGATTTTATATTTACATCGAAAAAAAAAAATGACGTTGACAATTTTTTGAATAATTTTCTCAGCTGATTATTTGTAATTGCAATATTTCTTGATGGAGGAGACCTAGGATGAAGGGTTCGTTAAAAATGCAGTGGAGAATCGAACTCGTGTGCACAGAAAAACGGTCAACATCCTCAATTCGCACTTAAATTCGCATTTTCCTTCAAAAAGTTTCTCAAACTTCCGGGGAACGTGGCAATTACACAAACACATGCAGGTATATACGGAAAGTTTGCTGTAATGGGTCTACGAAGACAGGAACATGGAAGGATACACTCGAGTGTGTGTGTGTGTACCGGGGAAAAAATAAATATTGAAATTTCGTTCGTGCACGAATATGTTTAAGAGAGACGTCGCCGTGACCGCGAGGATTCCCCTCTCTCCTCTTTGTCGCTTTGCCCTCTTTCTCTGTCTTGTCGTCGAGTCGTGAAATACGGTACAAAAGTGCCCTCGTGCATGTATCGAGTGTTTGAGACAAAAAGGGCGTAATCCACATTTGGCTAACGCATTAGAATCTTAGGCTACGACCTTTAGGTTAACGTACCTCGACATACGTGCACGTTTTGATCCCCGTCCATGTGCGCGCCGATTTCACGGTGTACGTTAAGTAGAGAGACGGAAAGAGAGCCGGACGAGAGGCGTAAGCGGTAAAACTGGGCGCCGGCTAGGCGCGCGGATACCAGAGTACATAGCGCATAGGCACATATGTACACGCGATAGGCTACTCTATTTCTCTGTCTCTCCCTCTCTTGAGCACTAGCCGAGCCACGAGCTTCGGAAGGCCCGCGTGCCACCGCCTGTGTGCAGTCACAGCGGCAAATCAACCTCTTTCAGGAAAATACACCCGGTGTCCTTAAAATCGAAATACCCGCTCGGCTATTCGATAGATCGTGAAATTCTAGAGAGACAAGTTCTCAACCATTTTTCTCTACGAGCTGCCGTTCGCAAGATATTAAGCCATATGCCGCTTGGCGTCATGACGCATTGACGCCGCGCGAGTTATCTATCGATATTTCTTCAACGGTCTATCCCAGAGAAAAACTATACAGGACTTTTCTCTTCAGAATTTCATTTCCTATCGAACCCCGCAGTCTGAAATTTCATTTAACCAACACCCTGTATATCATTGCTTCAAATTGTATATATGTGTGAGATAGAGACTGCAAGCGTTTTACTCGTATTATGCACTCGCGTACTTAATATATTACCCGAGGCAGAACGAGGAAGAAGTTTGGACCAAGCTTGACATATATATTCGGCGATACGTCTAGTAGAGATCTTATTAATTCGAATGTATGTGGAAAAGCGCTGAATAAAGTTTGATCGAGCCAAAAAGCAGCCGCGGCGTTCGTACGGGTTCCCGATTCGCGTCCCTCGCCTTTTACGTTGAACGCAAAATACGCAAAAAAAAGTGAAGCATCAAGCCGTTCAAAAATCTTTTTCTCTTATCAAAAATTATTTTTGCTCCATATTTGCTTTTTCTCGAGCTTCTCCATAATTCACTCGAATCCGTGAATGACAGGATAAATAAATGTACAGAAAGATGAAAGCGAGCACTGATTCTCCCGCGGCATAGATCGAGAAATCGTAAAGTTCTTAAGTAAACACGTAAATATATAATACACCTCAGAGAGAGAGAGAGAGAGAGAGAGAGAGAGATTGAACATAAATTACTCCCTAATTGACAAAATAATCGAGGTCGCGTTTTCCCGTCTCTTCGACGTGAAAATTCGCTCGGTCACGTAATAACGCACGCCAGGAGTCTTGAAAAAAATAGCGCTCAGCAAAACCTCAGAACCATTATCCCATTAAGCGATCCCGCCGAAGATTGCTCAATAGCAATCTTAAAAAAAAGTCCTTCCGTCCTATTTGCATTCCCATTTTTTCAGGGCTGTTGAAAATTTCGCCAATTACACGCACTAATGACCATTACATTCCACATTCGTGTAAATCGTTCAATAATTGATTAATCGAATAATTAATCAAGTTTCTCCACATACAAGCTTCATTATCTTTTCTAATCCGGTCGACGTTCCGGACCAAATTTTCCAACCTGATCCATCGATCAGACTAGCCAATCCGCCATATATATTACTTTACATATGTCTTTTTTGGTCATATACCTTCCTCGCCTCGTATCACTACTCGTTTACATACTCACACAATGACATTTATGCCTATACATTAATAATAAAGAGGTATACGCGTTACACCGATTTAAACGCGACACACTCGGCGTCTGCAATTATGACACTTGTCGCGTGCAAATCTATGTTCAACAGGTTCGGTATAATCATTCGGTATATATATCTCTGGCTCGCGATACATGCTCTGCTCCCCCAAACGCAAACGATCCGCGATGTTTGCATTGGCATTTTCACATGCCTCACCACAAATTTATCATTCTCATATAATACATAATGTACATTGTGTGTCGCTAAACTCGTGGCCGAGACGACAACGATGAATACGAACAAACTGACTGAGCAAAAAGTTTTGCTCGAGTTATCGTAAACATTCGAAAAAATATGTGCGAACATTTGAGAGCCAAATTGCCGATGGGCATTAACGGATTTTCATTTTATATTTAAGAGAATAAGGCGCGTTAAAGTAGATATGCAAATATTTGCCTGGCGCCACTTGCTCCGGAATATTTCTCATGCACTTCAGCAACGACAAGCACGTGGCACGAAGAGAGACGGAGCGAGAGGATTCATCTTTGGTTTATATTGCCGAGAGCTCGCTTACGAGTTATGCCGAACGAGATTGCGTTACATATTCTCCTTTTAAATTATACTTGCCTGAGATATTCTTTCGGAAAATCAGACCTGAGTATCAAAAGGGCTTTGATTACTTCATTTCACAAGCTTATCAATATTTGTTCACGACTTTTTTGTTTCACTAGATACTTCGCGCTCAGCCCGATGTATAAATTAGATTCACTCGATCATCACGTATCCAACACAAACATACTCGAGTCTGTATAGACTCGTGCATGCTCTCGTGCATCTCTCTCGCGTTTTATACAGTATGCGTGAACTTGGGAGTTCCGACGCTAATTATCGCATTCCATTATCTCGGCAATAAACGTCGCTGGAGTTTGCACTCCGTTATACCACCATACCATTATTTTATGTTTGTGAGTCTACCGGGCTCCTTCGCGTGGGTCGTTTCTGAAGCATTTTCTCGTCAGAATTATGCCCAAGATGCCGTCTCCTTCATTTGCCACCGAAAATATATCGGATTTTCTCGTTTTGTCAAGATGCTGCCTCTCCTGGCTGCGTCTGGAGAATCTTGAGATCGATACTCGGTTGGGTGAGCGTGGAGCGATGCAACCGAGCTCGGTTCTTAATCTCATCCATCAAGCAGGAGACTGCTCATCGTTATACTTTTCGACTTTACGCGCAGCGGCATCGGATTGCCACGTGTTCCGAACTCTCGACCAGCCGCGATGGACCGCACGACGAAAACACGCTCTCGAAAATTTGTCTCGTTCCCTCGACGCGTTCTGACGCCGAAATATGGGGAAAAAAAGTCAACAATGAGAGCCGAGACGATGAGCAATGAGACAAAACTAAATATCATATGTTTCGTTGTCTCGAGGAGTAAATAAATGAAAATAATTCAAGGGAATGATAATAAAAAAAACATTTGGACGAAAGTTTGACGAATTTTGGAATTTTCAATCGCTCATTATCCGAGAAAATGGTATCATTGTTTTTAACTTATTTTTACGAATGACGTTGAGAAGACGAAACAGTCGAGAAATAGTGAGAAAATAAAGAAAACGAATGTATACGAAACGGTTAATCTTACTGACGCGAATTCTCGTGTATATATGGGTAAAACGTTTGGAGTATGTGTCCCTCGTGTAAAAATACCCTCTCGCTGAGTCCAGTGAGCTGACGCATACAGAAACACGTCTCGGTGGCGCCTGCTGACGCGCTTCTACTCCCTATACTAACTATCTTTATATATGTCAATCGTATATACTAGTTTTGTCTATATATATTTATAATGTGTGTAAGGAGGAAGCGAGCACATGGGCGTGCATGAGTGCGTGACGAGACGAGAGGGGCTTAAGCGTTAATACACCTCTCCTCTCCTCTCCCATATACATCGTCTCGCAACGCTCGTCTACTACGTCCAACTTACGTGTAAGCTTCCATTACACAGTAATTAGCCATTTGGCTTTACAAAAACAGAATCAAAAAGGTAGATAAAAATATTCCCTATCATTTTCTTACTCGAATGCGATGAGTCTCTCAAACTCATCGACTCGTTTTCTTTCCCAATTTTTCACAACTTCTCATATTTTTTTCATATTTTTACCTCGCCCTGAAAATCTTCGGCTTTTTCTCATTTTTTCATCGGCATAGCTGCTACATCGGCTAGACGCTGTCAGACACTCGACTGTGATGAAATCGAGATCGCTCGCGCCTTCCGGAAAACACTCTCTCTCTCTCTCTCTCTCTCGTTCTATCGGTTTTGTACTGCTCTGTCGTAAGTAAATTTGAGTTCGATTATTTTAGTCTGAGAGTCAGAGAGAGATTTCGCGTAGGCGCCCCGCAAATGTAACAGAACACGCTCCGATGGCAGTCCCATATGGACGATGTACCACGTTTCTAACTTTTTTAATCTCCTTCTCTCGTATGTATCGTCGGGATTCGCGTAGGCCTTCGATCTGGATATTCGTGCTGCTGATCGATTTATAGAATTACACGCACCAGAAATTTTTCAAAAAATACTCAAAGTTGCTTGTGAAAGATACAGAGGAGAAAACAAAATTGGCATCGATGGCATTTTCTTTATTGACTCTCGAGTTGTCCTGAACTCTTCACTCGTGACCGTTGATTTTTTTCTCCACGTTTAATAAAATGATGAATACCTTACGAAACGTTTTTTTTTTTTCATATATGAATCGAGCGTGCGATATCGTTGATTAATATTTCGCGAATGTGTAATTTCCCGCATGTGTGCGGAATGGGCACGATCACGTGGTTCGCAGGCGATATTCGAGGCGAGATTCATTGTAGGACATGACGGAAACTGGCGCGGGCGCGCGCCACTTACACGCGATGTGAATCCGCTTCGATTTACTTTTCCATTTCGTAGGTTTCCATTTCATTCCATTTCAACGTTCGTGTAGATCACAAAAAATCAGGATCGCGGGCTTGATTAGCCGCCCGATACTCGGGCGATCGCGTCGCGGTCTTAAATTACCTTTTACGCTTCTTTCGGGATTGAGACTCGGAATAGTTATTTCTGGAAACGAATTTATAGCGGAGAACCGAACGGATCATATGATTGATATAAAACATGAATAAAAGTCATCAGAATGTCGTTAACGTCGCCGCGGCTAATCATGCACCGCGTGCTCCGTATAATATCCCGAAGCGAAAAAAACAAAAGGAGACGAAACTTTTCCTTATATTTCTTCCTATTCGAAGGAACAAATCGTGACTGAACAAATTGTTTCCGTCGTCGTGATAATATCGCGTCCTCCCTGCACACGAATACTAAGCTTTTTCCTTCATCTCGCGGACACTCCGATTCGTATAATCGATTAAAAATTCAGTCGCGAACGCCAATCGCCAGCCAAACTCCAGGCACTCGATCACAAATGATTTTCTATAAGCAACACACACACTTCAACTCTTCACACAGATCTATAGAGGCTTGTGAAGCCTTTACAAATCTATTACGAATTGCATTCGTAAAACAAGCTCGTACCAATTCTAATAAAGTCCTTGAATCGTCACTCCGCTAGCTCTCATAAACATATGTACTTATCCACTCGTATATGTGTGCATACACGTGTAAATATTAATCGCCCTGTTGTCTAATGAAAGTCTCGACGGAGACTCGTACCTTTCTAATGCAAATTCACGCCGCAATTGTAAATCATGATTATTTCTCGCTGTATCAATCCATTGGTATTGGCCGGATCGAGGTTTAGTGACTTTCCGTCCAATACTCACGGAGTATTTTATTCGATAACGTATATAATTACGGCACATACTTATTAGATGACTCTGAAGTTTACAACGTTGAGATTGAACGAAAAATACTTTTTGGATTAATTATTTATTGAATTTTGGAAATTATGGCCATTTTTCTGAACGTGCTTTTTTTCCACACCGAATTTTGGAAAATAGAAAGCAGGCCTGCTCAAAAATGCTCGCATCTTTGGAATGCAACGAAAATGTGTGTTTCTTGAACGGAGCTCGTAATTATTTTGCGAAAATTTGGTCCGGAGAATAAAATTGTCTTGCAAGACAAAAACAACATTGTCAGGAAAAATAGGCATAATTTAAAAAATCCGATAAGTAATTAATGGAAAAAGCATTTTTTGGGGAATCTCAACGTTATGCAGACTTTAGCGTCACGAAAAAACAGATTTCCGTTGCATTCCAACGATGCAAACTTCAACATGATCTTATCGCAGACGGGGGATCGATATTTGTGTGTTCGCAAAACTATATTTCCTTCTTGTAGATCTTCTGGGTTTGAATTTGAGTTTCGATTCGATTGAAAATCTCAGTCTCCAGTCCGATGACCTTTTTCGACTCGCCGCACAGGATTTCACAATTAATCTCACAGTTCTTCTGCTTTTTTTATCTTCTCGAAAATGAGAATTTGACACCGACTTCTCACGTTAGAAATTACCAAGCAAAGTGCACACCGCCGCGCGCGCGCACGAGATACTTCACACAGAGTAAATGTATGCACGATATATCTCGCTTTGTACCAACTCTCCTCAACCAGATTGAGGCCAAGGTGTGTACGTAACACGCTCGCATGCAATTTTACAAACCGCCGAGTACCGCCCGTTTCAATTCTCCCCCCTCCTCTCTCTCGCTCCACACTAATTCGCCGCGCGTACAAAATATAGCGTTCGTTATACTTAACACGCGGGTTACGCGCCGTGTTCCGCGCTATAAATATCAAAATTACGGATTAACTCGGTAAACTTACGACCTACAGTTTTTTTTCACGAGGAATAAGATTTTTATCAAGAAAAAATGATAATTAATTAATTAACTAACGGGAAACTCAATGAACGCGCATTGGTTTTTGGTTTTCGGAACTTTTTACATTTCGGCGACATATGGCGACGGCCAATAACGATTTTATTTCTTTTTACTCCGAAACATTCTTGGCGCTCTTTGCATTTCAATGAGATCGCTGCCAAACGACTTTTCGGCTATTTGCCATTTGATCACAAAAATTTTCCGCCTTTCAACGTGACAAACGTTTCCGTGCGGCGCCTCTGGTCAAATTATTTATAGACCATGCGATGTGCGAGCTTGAGATGTCGCGATTTTAACGCCTAACCATTTCTCACCATCTGTCCTTGTCGCCTAAAGTATTTGGCTCGCAATTTTTCGATTCCGCGTTCCGGCCACATTTTTGAGGCTATGAACCCGACAAAATTCATTGGAGCTCGGATAATCGTATGCAGAAACGTGTAAGCTACAAAGTTTTTTTTTCCAACTCGTTAAAATCCTGGAATAAATATCGAGTCGTGTGTGGTTTCGGAAAATAAAAAAGATCATGCGTTCATGCGTTAAGGCAACGAGGATCAAACACGATTCTCATTGCTGCCTCGTATCGATTCACCTCAACTTCAAGTACGTGTACTTATATCCGTTAAGCTACCGGCAAATATATTCCGCGCTTATATTAAAATGCGTATTACATATAAATATATACACGAGAACCGAGTGGAGACATGTATGATATGCACTGAGGCTGGCACCGCCGCGGAAGAGCGCGGGAGGGCAGCAGCAGGCATTTCGCGAATATGTAAATGTTAGCATTTTGTATGCGATATGACGCGGTGCCCATCGTCGATGCCAAGCATATGCGCGCTTCTATCTCTTCGATTCACCCGTTGTGGCCTGCACTTTGGTGCAGCATGCATACGTTCGTCGACAAACCAAAATGCAAGAGAGAGGCAGAGGGAGGAGGAGGATCGAGAAAGAAATGCGTTTTGAATTCAAATGAACGAGCACATCGATGTCGAGCTTTGAGTCCATACACACCGCAGTTTAACTTTATACATACACATTTATATGCAAGCGTATACGTAAGACTATAATGTATTATAATTGCGAATCGCTTCTGACAGGCTTCCGATCGCATTACCGCCTCTGCACTTATCACATTTTACAAACACACAGTTTTCCATGGCATTTTAAACTCGTAGGAGCTGCATATTGTTCCTCTTTATCAATGTTGGCTAACGTTTTTCTTCGTCAAGCATTTTATTGGAGGGATGCAAATGGAATATTAATTAAAATGTAATTTCGATCGAAAATAGACGAAATATTATTCGTTTTTTTCGATATTCTCGAAATTTTGAGATTATTTTGACATTTCCAGGAGAAAGAGCCGTGAGAAAATAATCTAAGAGAAAGATGTTTGTTATTGGAGTCCGGGAGATCTGATAAAACGGGCGGGACCTACGAATTAGCATGGCCGAGGGGATTTGTAGGAAAAAGAAATTCTTTTTTAAACATGCTCATTTATTTGTTTTGGTACATATTAAATGTATAGGATCGTAATGTTTTACTCCGGATCTGCCTCGACCCGTTATGTCTCTCGCGGGCACATTCGCGCTCCGAGTCGAATCAGATTGGCTACCGCGTGAGCCTGTGTTTCACGTGAGTGTGCTTCCTCCTTCCCTCCTCACCAATATCCCAACGCGAATATTCCATGCTCAAGAACTCTCGCCGCTTCATCCACAAGCTTTTCACAACTCCATACTATCCTATCGCTTTATATATGTGTCCGAATGAGTTTTATGTATGTGTAACATAAAACCTGGCGCGCGATCCAACGTCGAGATCGACGATATGAACCCTTAGTTAGTCTGCATCGCACGGACTATCGAGATCACAGGCTTCCGGGATACCACGTAACCCGGGCATACATGCATTTCTTACATTTAAGGGGTGTCCTCAAAATTCATTCTGAAAATGTCACACGCCACGCCAAATCGAGACACTTCGTTCTTTAAAGTCTGGAGCAATTATTTTCCAAGACCAAACGTTGACGAGGTATTCTTAACCCGGAGACACACTGGTGCAAATTTGCACTCACGAAAATTTCAAGTGTAACAGGTCTTCAAAATTCATCTCTTCAATTTCGCCATTTTTCGGCAATAAAATTTCATTCTTCGTGTTTAAAAATAATTGCAATCGATTACTCGGGATATTTTACCCCTAAAAAGTATCGTTCCAAGCTTAATTTCATGCATCAGTCGAAGAAATATTAAATTTTTACAAATCGAAGCGCAAAGTTTCACCAGAGTGCAATAAATGCGTGACCTCAAAGGGAGATTTGTCGATGTCGATCAATCGTCTGCGTATAGTCGCGAGCTACCTTTTTTTTTTAACGAGTTTGAATTATTCTAGTGCCTTGGTACTTTTATATGTTACACACGAGCTCGTTTTACTTTCGCATAGGGATCTAGATTTATAGATATATATACGGTGCGTGGCGAGGTGGTTGCTCAATAAGAATTGACAGAACGTTTTCTACGGTAGCAGAGAGCGGAGACAGGGCTCCTTTTTTTTCCTGGCGTATTATTGCCTCGGGATATTATTCGAACGACAGGGTTTAGTCTGACACTTGATGCTTGCTTTGTATTTCGCTTGTGTTAATGCACATGCGGCTAAACAATCGCTCGTAAAATAAAATGTATTTTTACTACCCGACCATCGAGGTCGAGAAGTTTCTGATTGAAAAAATCGTAAGATTCATATTTGTGGCGATGAGTCACCACGAGCTTTTCCAATCTTCTTATCAGCGCCACAGTTGCTTGTTTTTCTATTTTCCTTTTCTTTACTCACGCTCGGTGATTCGCGTCATTCTTTATGTTTGTTAAATCCTTGACTAATATTTACGTGGACATCGATCATTCGATCCTTCAGCAGACATTACTCAACACGTCGCTGATGAAAACTTTCATAAATGTTAGATACGTCTGATAACTGCATGAATATCGAGCGAGTGAGGACATTGACAAATTCCTGAGTGCCGAATCACTCGCGGAGCTATAAACTCGGAGAAAAACAAATTCGTGATTTTTTCAAAATTAATGCCCAATGGCAAACGAATCTTTGGAAAAAGGAAACTGGAGCAACAGATTTCCATATTTTTTTCACACATACACACCAAATTGTTGATTGAATAGTTTCAAATTATCTTTACACGAAATCAGCATCGTCGATCGGGCTAAAAAAGTATCGGATCTTCGCCCACTCCAATATCCCGCAGCCTCATTAATTAGTTATGAATTAACATATGTTTTCATCAGGTTTTTGAGCCAGTCTGCACCTATATGGGACATTCCAGACCCTAGAAAACAAAAATTCTCCGTGCCCTCAATGTTTTTTTTGTATATTTGTTTATGGTAATTTTTCATCGCATCGAAAATTCTGGCAAGAAATGCTTTTCCCAGCATCTGACTAAGGGAGGTCAAATAATGAACTGTACTCTTCGATTTTTTATAACGTACAGAATGGTGGACGATAAAGTTGTATGTGCTGAAGGTTTAATCCCGAAATTTCTATGTGAAGAGAAGAAAAACCATTTTTTCTTAAACTAAACGATTTTTTTTTCGACCTAAAAAAAGTTCGATCGTTTAGTCCGACCTCGTTCGAGAGGAATAAGGTTAAATGGAAAAGTTCATAAAGTCGTTTGTATCAAAGCTTTTTATCGGAGTAGCATTGTGAAGTTTATGGAACGAGGGCGGAGGGAGGGGGGGGGAAGATCGATCGGTGTGTTGAAACGTCAGAAATAGTCCCACCGTGTCCCAATAAATATATAATTTCATACAAAGAGACATAGACTCCTCCGCGATCGGTTTTACTCCCTGCATCGACTATAAGAGCCATGAGACACGATCGTTATATCTCCACATGTTAATATCTTGGTATTAAATGGGAGACCACACGAGACAGATCGATAAATCATATTAAGAGTGCGTGAGACGGTCAAACGACGCGTGACGAAAAGCAGAAGCGGAACGAAACTCCGAGGCTCTTCGTATATTTCTTTTTTTTTTTTAAATTTTCTTTACGTTCGAGCTGAAAAAATGAAGCGCATTTTTTATTTTGCCGAGCGCTGCTTCGGGACGATTTAATTTCATTGAGTCCTTCTGAGCAATTCATTTTTTAATTGACCGTCTCTTTTATTACTCGTAGAGCTAGGAATTGATATTCCAATGTAATTATTCAGTCGTCACCTCGCGCTTGCGGATTATCCATTTAATCCTCCAAGACGAACGAGCGTGTGCCAGGATCGAAGCTGTCGTCGATCGGTATCGAATGAAATCAACGATCAACCTGGTTATAATACGATCAACCCTATACACGTAATACTGTTTGGAGAAGCCCCAACAAGAGCTGGCTTCCTCTCTGCGATCGTACAACAAACCCGTTCCTCAAGACATTCTCTCCTCCTCCTCCTCCTCCTCCTCCTCCTCCTCCTTCCTTTCTTTCCCCTTGCTGGCCCGGATCTTTGCTCGATCGCAGGTAGACGATCGTAAATTCCGTCTCGATTTCTTTGCTCACTTATATTTCTTTTTTATTTTTTATTGAGTGTATACATTTATATAGGGAAATCGTCGAGCAACTCGACAACGTGCTCTCCTCCGTTTAAATAAAGAAAATAAAACGAAATGACAACATTGAGGTCCCTAAAAAAGTCTCTCTCCCTCTCTCTCTTATTTTTTTGTCAGCCATTATTTTTGCTTTTATTGTATCCTTTATTTTTCTCCGAGGCTTACGAGCAGTCAATTGCTCCTATGGACACTGATCTTCCATTATGGAGACCTCTCTCCGGCGAATTCTTCTGATAACCTTCCGCAACCCGATCCTCGTAATCGTTTTATCACTTTTCTCATCTTTGCTCCGTCGGTTTCGAAAGATTAATTCATTTTTACTGAAAAAAAAAAAAAACAATCGTAATAAAAAAAAGTCGTGAAATAATTGAAAAAAATTCAATTGTATGATATTTTTTACTGGATTATGGAAATTGAGCGGATATTTAGTCCACAGGAAGAAATAAACTCGAAAGAAATTTGTCTATACCTCGGTTTGTGGAAATTTTCAACGATCCTGGCTGGGCATCATCATCATTATCGTCGTCGTTGAGGTTCAGCATCAAAAGAGAGATTTCCGAAGTAGAAGAGCGCGCTCGCGCTCTGCCAACCCGGTGATTAGTCCTCCTTAACTTGGCCGCACCGTTTCGGAGACTCCTTTTAAAGTATCTCGTGTGTATGTGTGTAAATATTTTTTGTTTTTTTTTGTTTTTTGTTTTGTTTTACCTTGTCGGTATTTTTCACTCTATCCTCATATCCCTCCCGTTTTCGGTCTCGGAAAGTAAAAGGGAACATCGTCAATTATATGCAATTGCCAAATTGCTCCAAATTATACGCGTGGCCATGCGCCTGCCCGGCGAAACCCCATCGGAACCGACTCTCATAATAATAATTTGACCCTTTTTCTCCTCATTCCCTTTTGCTTCGTTATTTCATCTCGAATCCTCCCTTTTTTTCTCAACCTTTTTTTTCCGTAATCTTTCGAGTTAGTAAACTCGAGTAAATTTTTCTTCTCTCGTCCCAACATACTTCCGCCCTTGGTTACATCCACGCATGTGTATTTTACTGCACGAGCTAAAGAAACTATTACGAGAGAGACAGCGAAAAAGAGGGTATTTGAGGCGCTTGGATAATTACATAGTCGTGCGAACCCGCTCCCGAGCTCCGACCAGACCAGTCTAATAGTCATCTCGGTCTCTGCAAACGTGTACAGGCGATTCCCTGTTCCGTTTGTCACGTCCAATCGAATTTCAAAATAAGTTGGACATTCACTTGGAAACCGCAACGATAACGACGTCTTTTCCGATCGCACTGTTGCTCCTTTTTTCCGTTAATTATTCCATTTTTCAAACACGATTAATCGAACACAAAATGTAAACTTTGAGGTTAAAATCAAATTTTTCTCCATATTATCGTTTTTAGTTGCTCGAGAGACATTTTCGTCATTTCGAGTCATATTTCCCATGGAGAACTCTGTACAGAAGGGCGTGCAGCATGTGGATTTATATGCCTGTGTACATACACATAATAGTCACTTTCTTGAGGGAGATGGCGAACGAAATTTCTGCAATTTAGTGTATAACGACAGTGATTGGATAAGAACACGTCTCTGCGGTTGGATCTTATTTACACACACGCGGACTTGTATGTTTAATACTAAGATCTAAAATGATCTAGTGTCGTATGAGGCAACGGGCTCGAGAAAACTCTTGTGCACCGGCATAATGGCGAGTCTCAATATGAGAAAAGTTCTTTGGGACAAGTATCAAAAATATTGCGAGAGAATAATGAGAAAATAAAACTCGAGAGTTTACTCAGTTAATATGCAAAAGTTCGAGCGCAAAACTCTGACGAGGAAAGCTCTTCCGTTACTTTTTTCTCCGATGCTTCATTGATCAGCAATCATTAGATTAGCGATGGCGAATTTAGCTGAGAAAAAAGAAGCGAAAACGAGCACGGAAGATCGTAGAATTGTAACGGGAGTCGAGCAGTCCGATCGACTCTCCATCAATCCTTTTTATTCTCTCGATCCTCGATGCACTCGCGTAACATTCAATTGTACCTTCAGAGCACGCGCGAGACTCCCAGCCGGAAGACCAGTTGGCGCTGTGCCCTCGTAATCGCTGGAGCAAACGAGATTGATCGCATTGCAAAAAAAATCGGAACCGCAGGGGCATGCTCGCTTCATCCCATTAAGGACTTCCGTCCACACTCTTTTCATACTTGAAAAATCTCTTTATTTATTTAATCCACCAAGGAATATATCATTCCTTGAATTTATTCTTTCGTCGATTGCTTTTTGCCTATTGGATTATCGATGACAACTCAAGAAATCAATTAGTCCAACGATCGATCTCTATCTGTTGACGGAAATCGAGTTTTTGGGAATCGAACGCACGAAACTCGAGTTTTCATGACATAAGGATATTTTATTCTGTGCCCTGGCCAGCTATGAAAAAAAAAAAAAAAAAAAAAACAAGAATCTTGACTCTCCAAACTCGTTTAGAGAGCAAAGAAGAGGCAAAAGTCCAGAATCTTTGCTGTCTTGCTGGTCTCCCTTAATTCTCTTCCACTCCCACTACTGGCTTCTCATATATGTATATATATTGCTTTGCCAAACCCCAAATCGACGTTCTCCTCTCTAATGTATACCTGTCCCGACTTTACCGAGTTGAACCTCGCCGAAGAGAACACCGCACCGGTAGGGACCCTCCTTCTTCTCAGAAAAGACCCACCAACCCTTCGCCATCTCTATTGTTCTTGCTAATTGCCACCCCGAATCATCGTAGACCTTGCCAACGATCCTTTTCCTTTTTATATCTCTGTCTCTTTCTTTCCCTACCTCTCTCTCTCTGTCTCCCTTTCTCTTTCCTTTCTATACTCTTCGACATTTTCGACGTGCTCTTGAGCTTGCCCAATTTTTCTCATTCCATATTTTTCCTTCAGCTCGGACCTTCCAAATTTCTGTTCTTTTCACCAAATCCTTGCGTTTGGTAAAACTCCGGAAATTTGTATTATTTAATGCGAGCGAAAAATCCATTTTCTTTTCTCTTCCATCAGCTGCTTTGACAGTTTTTTCAAACAATTTCATTCCTCAAGAAAAACAAAGTCCATTTCTCCACGAACGTTTTTGGAGAAACACACGAAACATGCTCTCCTTAGGTTTTGATTGAATAAAATTCATCCGAATGTCATTTTGCTTGCGAATCAGCATCGAATTATTATTGAAAAAAAATAATAAAATAAAGGATTTTGGAATATTCGAAAAAAGCATAAAAATATGATCAGCAGGATACACAGAATTCGAGCTATACTTTGTCTGCTAGAGTTGCGTGCTCCTTTTTTCCCAAATCCGCCAAAGATCGGGCCCAAGGCAGCGCCTTTAGGTACAATTTTTGAAAATTCCCAAGGAGAGAGAAGACAGAGCAATTTTCACTAGAAGACGGTAAATGTTTGCCCCCGAAGGTTATTCCATGGTTGAAGCCCAAAATTTCGAGGCGTTTGTCTCACCGCCATTTCGAACGTTTAACTTTGCCTTCGGTCTGCAGATTTTTTTCTCCTTTTGGGCACGTTATTTCGATCGATGCTCAAAGCCACCGCGAGATTTATTGAATTCGATGTTGGTGGGGAAAAAGATTATACGGCGCGATAGCGAAAAGTGCAATTGCGCGTTGGTGCGCTCATTAAGTTCAATCGATCATGTTTTAATGACATTACTGAATCGTTCGTCAACGATGACGCGTGACGTGACGGGATTGCGGTCCGAGAAAGATCATTCGCATGATCGATCAATCGATCAACTCTCGACCAACTTTTAGACTTGCGTTTCGCCTCCATCTCGCGCGGATGAGCGTGTGCGCGGTACATCGATGCTGTACAAAGTTAATTAACGTAATTGCAAAAGATTGCGTCGATCGAATATCTATATATATATATATATATATATATAAATTCACCTCATCAATAATTCTCCATTCATTACCAAGAATTCTTAACAAAGTATTAATTCATCCCCGTTCTTTTACGTCAAGTAATAAAAAAATGATGTTTGCAGTGAATTTCTGGAAAAATATATTTTAGCACGTGCCAGAAATTCCAATCGAAATAAACTGCCGCGCGCTGTATCTCATGCAATATGGCGTGCGTGCAGCATTTTTCTATATGCTCCTCTCGTATATGTATATAACACAGTTTTACTTCCGTGCGCACGTGCCCCGTTGTACATTAGAACGGATGTGGGAGGACGATTTGCCGCCAACTAAATCATTCTTTCCTTCTTCCTTTTTTTTTTTTGTCCTCTCTGCCTCTTTTACTTGCCACTAGAAATGAGACGATTCTTCTTCGTGATGCTCGATCCCTTTTCCGCGTTTCGTTATTTCTCTCTCCCTCTCTTTTTTTACATCTCTTCGACTTCCAAGTCTTTTTTTCGTTCGGTCACTTCTCGACGACGTCGACGACGTCGCCGAGAAGACGACGACGATCTTTGAGAGGGCACTGGCGCCAGAAGTCGGAGACGCGTAAACACCCGAGAGAGACGCACGTTTCTCTTGCGTGCTCTTTCTCAACCAGAGATAAATATATCTATATACATTATTATGTCTGTATTTAAGAATGCTGGGGGTCGAAGAGCGTTGCAGCAGAGTCAAGAGAACGAAATGACAGTCTTTTAGATTCGTACGTTTATTTAGCATATATATATATATATATATATATATATGCAGCTGAGTGCCCTGCTACGAAACATTTGCCAGAGCACCAACAGCAGAGCAGAAGCTCCAAAAGGGCAAAGAAATTCTCTCTTATGGTTCGCATCGAATCCGTTCCGCTTCCTCTTGAGAAAATAATAAAACCAAACGTTACGTGTTCCCTTTTTTCTAACTAACATGCTCCCTTGGCTTCGTCCCACACTTGTGCAAGAAAATGAGAGAAAGGCTTGATAATGTCGAACGCTACTTGATACTCCCTCGCAATTAAAATACCACGAAAACTAATAACAGAGTTTATAATGATTTTTCATTAATTCTTGTTGGTCGTTCGCATCGTCATTCCTTATTTGTTTTTAATCGAAATTTTCGTCCATCCTTATATACTTTTTGAAACGAATTTATATTCGTTGATTTAATTAAATCAGACGACAATTTTTAATTGGTTTGAGAGTAAAATTAGAATTTTGATTTGTGTGCCAGAGAAGGCCTCTGTATATGTGACGACTGTTGGCACTCGAGGAAGGTCTGGAATGATCCGGCAAAAAGTGCTAATAGCGAGGCTACACTTTTTCGGGTATATCGTGAGAGACATTGCGAGATTCTCTTGTCGCTTTTTCTCCATCTTTCTTCCCACAATGAATTACGAAATTTAAAGATCATCTCTGTTAGACAAAGAATTCGCGATACAAGCTTATCATTATTATGAATGATGAAGTAATTTTCGAGCACCAATCGAAGAAATCTTTTCGAACCGATTAACATTTATCTCTTTATTGACTTTGTGTTTGTCCTGTTTTCTCCCTCCATTCGATGCTGATTCAGAAAAACTCGCTCTCTCCCGCTCTTTCTTTCTTTCTTTCTCACTTCATGGGATTTAACGTGCGTAAGCTAAAGAGAAAACATGCCGTTAGCTATAAGTATCCCAAAGAATACCGAAGCTCGTGGCCTCCCGTTGAGTTGGAAATTCTCCGGAACGTGGAGTGGACCTTACTCCGAAAAAAAATCGTTCTTTATATCGAGTCGCTCTCTGGAGATTCTCTCTCCCCGGGGACCCGGATGACCAGTCACTTCCAGTCGGTCACTCGAAAAGAAAAGATTCGGCTTGAGAAGAAAAAAGGGCGCCTCGACGGTGCATGCATGCTCCGGTGCACTTGTCGCTCAAGCCATTCATTCGTACGGCAAAAATATCGCAGCTATACTAATGAGAACGTTCAATCATGCTCTAATAGGCCAAAGAAAACAAACAAATGTCAAGTTCCCCGAAGCACTTTTACGTTTACTAACAAGAAATCTTCGACTTTATATTCTGACATATTCTACTTGTGGCTTGCTCAGTCTCACCGCGCTCTGGCTCTCGGTTAATGTCCTTTCAAACTGCTATAAAACTTTTGACGACCCCCCGGCGTGACCAGGAACCCCAAAGTCCCCAAATCATGTTTATGCATCCACGAAACTCCTCTTGTCTCTCATTTATCTTCTCTCCTTTCGTATTCTTACAAGACTACGAAAAATACCTTCCCGAGAGTGTCCCCGCATGAAATTATTTTTCAAGTACTGCATCAACTTATTACTAGAAATATTATCCCCCAAATTTCAATATTAACGTACGACAATGTCTCGTCTTCATGACGATTTTTGGCAGATTTATTAATTTTGTTAAATCATTCAATATTTTCACAATCTTTTATTTTATTATAATTTGACAATAATTTTTCATTGTCTCGTGTCCCTTTGTTTTTTGCCTCCTCGAAAGACAATTTGTTGTTGCGGTCCATTCGAGTGTAATACTCTGCTCTCTTTAGCGAAAGAGAGCCGCGCGACGAGCTCCATTATACCGATCGTTATTATTTTTAATTACCCGACTATTAAAGTCCGCGTGGCTGTTGTAATCTCATCGGTGTGTCCGTATGCATTTATATACGTTGAGAAGTAAGTTCGAGGAGAGAAAAGAGTTGAAGAGGAGGCTTGAGAATGAGAGTGTGCTGTTACAGCCTCGGGGGGTGGATCTCTCGTCGAAGAGTTGTTGGCTCTCGCGAGCGAAAACCTCGCGATTAAACTATACGCGGCTGCTTCTCGTTCTCATACCAAGAGCAAACGTTCTCACGAAACATTCTCTCCTGGCTGAGAGGGCCTCCAACAGTTGCGAGGATTCAGAGACCATTGGACCGACGAGGCCCAGCATCCACGACAAAAAAAAATTGCGAGAGAGAGAGGCAAAAAGGGAGGAACGAAAAAAAAAAACATCAGGACCAGTTTTATCTTAATTCTTGCTCCTTTATTTCTGCTCCTTATTATCATTATTATTCGTATTATGATTTTTAATTTATTTTTCGCATGACTTCTGAAACATTCCTTCGAGGTCCATAGCCCGCCGGTGTCTTTTTTTTTCTTTCATTCGCTCGTATATTTTCACAGCGCGTTTATATATATCCTCATTTCTTCTTTATATAGACTCGTGCGTGTATGTGAATGTTTCAAGAAACAGGTGTCCTCCTTGGTGCCGGAATTACGGGACCTTTTAGAAAACTTTGAGTATCTGAATCCTTGACCAACGACTCTGTTGTCCCTCGCGTCAGTTATACGACACACTCACAATATTTAGGCGCGGGCTTGTGAATATACGTTGAATATATTTAGCTACTGTTTACGCTATGGATCATTTTTCGTTATTTCACTATTTTATTTCGTTTCAGAGCTTGATCCTCACTCTTACGAGATTTTCTTGATTTTTCTTTTTTTTTTTTTTTTGATATTGTGCGAGCCTCATCGCTGGCGTTTCGTTCGCCGAAAACGTATAATTGTGGGTGCGAATATCGATGCATTTTATGATGCACCTGCGCACGTGACACGTGCTCGGCTCGAACTCCATAACGGCGAAAGCGCATTAACGCCTCGCGTTTATTTTCAATTCAACTCGACTGGGCGGCAACTTATTGCCTTGCTCTCTGTCTCACTCCGATTCCGCGTCTCCTTCTATTCCTCTTTGTTCTTTTTTGCCTTTTATTTAGCTGCACACTCGATGACTCAACACTCGAGACGACTAAGGGACTTGCCGCTGGCGCCGATTGCAATTGCAATCGCAACCAATGTACATGCGTTTCACCATCGCGCTTTATCACTCTCGGAAAAATAAGCCTCAATTAACATTATCGATATATTTGTGTCCGTACTCCTTTATCGATGTCCGTTATGTACAGATATGCGCCATTGACTTTACCAAGCAGCACATTTCCGTTCCGGGCTTGTGCATCCAACACAAAAAGTAATAGAGTGCATAAATCTTACAAGTACACAGCTTGTGAAAGCCCCGAGAATACATCGGATCATCGCACTCCGATGTCCGGTATTATCATTGTTATTAGACAATATAATTATTGCCTATGTACGCAGGAACGTCAAAAGAATCTTTCAGATTTGAATAAAATATATAATTAACATGAATATTTATTATTTAATTATCTCGAATTAGAAACTAATGATTTATCGATTCTGCTCCGTGCTCCCAAGTTTATTGACTCGGTGTTAATTTAAAAAATTGCTGAATCGCGCTACGATCGCGGCTTTTACGAAAAATGCTTCCAATTTTTTATGACATGTTTTTTCATCAATAATAGGTGATGTTTTGTGCAATATTGAGGAGAGCAAAGCGTTCAATTATGAAAAAAAAATAAATAAAAAAACTTACATTTGTTAGTTGTGGAATTTTTATGGGATTTTATGGATTCCTCCTCCGTAATTTCATATGGGGTAGCATTTTTTAACAGAATAGTTTATGAAAAAGAAAAATTTGGAGCCATTTTTCGGAAAAGTCGCGATTTGAAATATTTACCAAAAATTTCTACGGTTATCGAACTCGTTCACGTCCCGGCAAAGAATCGTGGGTATTTCTTTCTTCATGTTTTTTTTTTTTCGTAGACATGTAAAGCATGTTATCGTCATCTATTGTTCGATGTCTCCGTCCGACCACATTTTTCCCTTCTCCTCTTCTTCTCTTCTCCATTTTTCAATTCATCGTCACATCGACCTCGTCGCGAAAGTTTATAAATAAAACATGTAAGGTGCGTGTTGTATATATCGCCGGGCTACCTGCTATAAATATTTATATCAATACACGTCGCGGTGACCAAAGAGCCTGCACACATGTGCTGCCGCACGAGATAACCGTCGAGGAATAAATGAAAAATACGTGCAAATTGGTTAATTGAGAATATTCAACTTTACACTCGCATGAGCAAGCATGCTCGATAACATTACGATATTAAAATAATGTGACGAAAGTTTCTGAGGAGAAAGAGTTAAAGCTGTTTTAATGGAGAAAAAAAAATGCTCAGGTGGACGCTTGTGTGCGAGAAGAAAATAAAACGAAAAGAGAGAGAGAGAGAGAGTGGAGAAAATGCAGCAGAGTTCACGAGACTGCAAATACGAGGATGTGCGTGCATAATGAGATAATTTATTCATTCGAGCATTTATACACTTAGAATATGTAATACTTGGTTTTGAAATCATTGCTCGCTCAACCTGTTCAATATTTTTCCATGCATCGAAAGTCAAAACATTCTAAACGTATTGACTAAACATATTTATTAAAAATATTCGATTAAGGGCTCTCTTCATCGTGATGAGAGCAAAAATGACAATTTTTCAAAAAATTTCGTTTATTGAATAAAATCCAATTTTTCTATGTCGAATGTCGGTCGAGGGCCCGAAACAAAGGAGAGAGCGAACCATCAGGATTATCGCGGATCTCCTACTCCCGTTTGCGATTACCATTATTACAGATTTTACATGATTTTGTATGCACCAATTGATCGGGCGTTTATAGACCTGCGGCTGCATTGGCAGTACCGCGTCACGATCCTAGATTCGAAATGGATTTTCAAATGAATCTTACGGCATGAAATATGGCGATAATGCTATAGGTATAGCGAGTAATTGAATCGTTAATTGGCTTGTTATCGTTTATCACATGGAAACTTTATAGGGAATTCATAGGTGAAGAATGTGTCGGTTGATACGCGATATACACGTGTTTTCTTTGATATATTACTCGCTACGATATTCCAGCACGTGTGGTCGCTCGTTGTATTACATGTATTGACGTAATGTCGATTAGAGTTTATTATATAGCAATCTACAAGAGTCGTGGATAGCTTAGGCGCTGTGCAACGCGGTTCGATGTATCAGGAGAGACGTGACATTCTTATATCGCTTTGCAGCAATAACATTGGATGTTTCCATGTTAATTAAATAATTATACGTTACACATAAAAAATTCATATATATTCTGCAATTTTTATTCATCCAAAACCTGATTATTACAGTCACAACTTTGAGATTAATCTGACGGATTAACAATTGCAAAATAGCTTTATTGTTTCTTGATTTTTCGTTCGACTGCTCCGTGATGAATTTCCATCACGTAGCTCGACCGAATGTACAACTTTTGCGCTTCCCCTCGCCTCGTACACTTCGCCTCGGGGTGCGTAGAAAGTTACGTATGAGCTTGTGGCTTACGCTCATGTCTATACATCATATCGAAGGAGAGACGCACAAACGAAGGCAGAAACTTGATTCGAACAAGCTTCGTTGTAATTGCAATTAAAATGGCCAACTATCCACGAGCCTCTGCCTGCCTCCTCTCCCTTTTTGCCTCCTATGCCCCCGTGTTCATAAATTTCATTTACTTATTATACTAATTAACTAGGTTACTGTGCAATATCTGCGCGCTCACGAGCAAAAGAAATTGACGAATCTCGTTGTGAACGCAAACGAGAAGCCTCCGGTTAATAAGCCAAGAGTTGCAATTAAAGTTTCACGTAAACACGTTGCCCTTTCTCTTCATATAATACGAAACGTTCAAAAACAAACTCACCACTGGCCAGATTCATTTCACGATTTTTGTTTTTTCTTCTTTTTTTTTTGTGCCAAATTTAAAAAGGCTGATAAAATTTTATTTATTTGACGGTTAAGTGGCCGTGGATATAAAGTTTCACCGATTCACGGCCAACGAGCACACCGCCTCCTTTTGGCTGCCAGTCTGACTCATATAATGAGATAAAGATTGAAGTATAAAAAGAAATCAGAATTTATCGCGGTGACCACAATTGCTAAATAAATACAGAACTTTATGATTTTCGTTCGGCTCTTTTTTCATCCAACTCGAATAATCAACGCTCCGTTGTGCGCCCCTGCTGAGAGATTCTCGAATTCAGTATTTTTCATCGCGTCCTTTTTTTCCTCAAGTTCTTATTATACTTTTTAAGATTTCTCAAATATTTTTCACCCTTTTCGAATTATTTCGACCTTTGGCATTCTTTATGACAACCCATAACCTTGCCGCGTTAATGCTTATGGGTTCCCATCATTTGCGTGAAAACGTATTGAGCCGGAAAGTTTAAAGATTCCCTCTGGAGTTGACGACTTTGACGCGCACGGATGAAATCAGGGAAGCCAAAGTTTCGTTTAATCTCAAGACCTTCCGCGAATCTCTTGCATCTTTTGCATTTTCGCTCTAACGAAATAATCAGTCGCGTATATCTGTGATTTGCGAGCCTCGCAAGTTTTACGACTCTCTCGTGTCGTTCGTAGAAAAAAAAAATAAGAATTAAAAGAAAGAGCGGAACGTATCAGTCGTGGAGAGACTCGCGCAGGTGCACTCTCGCGACGATTGTGTGACATTTAAACGTGTAAGGCAGCAGCAGACGCGGTGTCTTGTGACTGTAACCGAGAAATAAGGAAAGAAGAGACTCAAGAGCCAATGAGAAAAAAAAAACATTATTCATTCACTGGGAGAGAGAGAAAGAGAGAGTTGACGTTGGTCAAACGATCTTCGAAGAATGATAACAAACGAGACAAGATTTCCTTGCAACTTACGAGAAATGCTCGAACCGACGAGGAAAAAGCCAATAATTTATTGCAACATTTTCAGGAAACCTTTAAAAGATTTCTCAGTAAGTCTTCTTGAAATTCCGCAAAATGTTTACTCATTTCCTTCATGCAATTCACCAACACGATAATTGGTATCTTTTGTTGCCTTAATTAACTTTCTTAGCCTTACATTCTAGTTGTATTGTTAAATAAAGTTTGGAAATATAAAAATGTCAAATATTCTGTGACATTTTTCAAAGAGTATTAAGTTTGTAAGAACGTTGACGTTCAGATGTTCCACAACGTTGATGGTTCAGTAAGAAATACATTTTTTAATGTCAAGGTCCAAAATTCACGATGCTGAAGTTTGCATCGTTGGAATCCAACGAAATTCTATTTTTTCTTGACCAGATCTCGCAATTCTCATTCAAAATTTAGTCCAGACATTGAAACGATATTTCTTTAAGACCCAAAGACAAAATCGATATGAAAAATGTGCAAATTTTTTAGATCGAACGAACAATTAATAGAAAAAATGTTTATCGTTGGAGCCGAACATTGCGAACTTCAGTGTCGCACCAAAATTCCACGATTTATTTATATTTTGTATTTGTACAATTAACTAGTAATGGCGGTTAATACTTTATTTCCACAATTATGCATGAGACAGGCGGGCACCGCGGAGAACGGAAAGAAAAGTTGTATTCGTTGGGAGGAAATAAAAAAATGTTATTCCCCCGTCGAGAATCGTGATTTGTCGGAGTGTTTTTTTTTTCTTCGGAATTAGTCTTTTCGATATATAATTGAATACGCATCGAAATACGGTTCGCGATTGGCAAGCGATGATCGGTCGATCGCCAAAGAGGCACGATAGGCCGTGGGGAATTTGAAGAAAATAAAAAGTCGAAAAAAAAGCTGAGTATACATATAAAAAGTATTGTAATAATGCGAGCTTGTCGGAAAATAATTAATATGCCTGGGACGCATAACTAACGGCCCGACGGAGCAGTATGTTTGTTTTCGGATGGGGGCCTTCCTCTCTTCACAGAGGGATTCTGACTGAGGCCTCGCCGCTACTATTTCTTTCTCCTCCTTCCCTCTCTTTTTCTCGCTCTCTCCGTCTTCTTCATCTTCTTGTTCTTCAGAGGGCTGGGTCCTACCGCTGCTGCACGAACCAGAGCTCGCGGGACTTTTATTTTGCCCGGACCTCTCTCTCTCTCTCTCTTTCTCTCTCTCTTCGGTGCTCTCGACCTCCTGCTGCTTCTTTCCCCTCCTTGAGATCCTCTTTTTCTTCTTCTTCGGTTTTAAATACACAGTGAGTGAGAGAGAACTCAAGAGAGAGGGAGGAGGAGAGCAGAGAGAAAGAAAGAATTTTATGTCGACGAAACACGCGCGCTCGAAAATGAACGTACACTTGCCTGCTGGACTTAATCATTCAATATATACATATACTTCTTTGCTACAAGGCTATGGTCCATTTGACGCGAAGAGAATTTTGATAAAATCCAGTTCGAAAAGCTCGAGATGGACGAAATTAAAATAACGTGATTAAACAATTAGTATTCCTGGGTCCGGGAAACTATTAGGATGAATAATGTTGAATGGATCGAACGTGCTTTTAATAAAAGGAATTTAAAAATCACTGACATTAATTAGCTCGAGTTTAAACGAATTAATTGAACGATTTCTCAACGGCTGGAAAAAATAAACGGAATTAAACGTGATGAATTCGAAACTGAATGGCTGCTATATATTTTGGATAAATGAAGAACGTTAGCTATGTTTATGAGGTCTCTTCTTTGGCATCTTTCTTTTTCTTAGTCGGCAATCTCGCTTCCCTCAATCTTCTCGTAGCATTCTTCTTATTCCTATTCGCGAAAGAGAGAAAGAGACGAAACTACTTGAACTGGCCAGCAGCAGCAGAAGCCGTCACTACACACACGCACTCCTCTGTGTATGTGGATCGCTTTTTCTCTTCGTGGGTTCCTCTTTTTCTCTCTCTCTCTCTCTCTCTCTCTCTCTCCCTCTCTCTCTCTCTCTCTCCCTCTCTCTCTCTCTCCCTCTATCGTACGATATATTCTCTCCACTTTAATCGTTCTTTTGTGACTCGACTGTTTTAGCGTTTTTTACATCGTTCGGTAAGCTGTGGCTTGGCCTTCTTTCTCTTTCTTTTTCTTGTGCGGGGCTGCCTCGGGCTTATTAGCAAGGCAGACCCAACACCGAGGATAAAGAGAAAGAGAGAGCCGGAGCGAGCAACTCAGAGGGAGAAAGAACGAGTTGCCTCATCTATACAGAATCGCCGTGGCATACCTTTGACCAAAGAGACTGAGAGAAAAGATTTTGTGCGCGTCTATGTCACGGGCTCATAATATAAGAATAACGACCAGGCCCACATTAACTTCAACTCTTGGCTTTTGTCTCTCTGTGTTTTCCTCTCATTATCCTTCGTTCAATTCTCTCTCGGTGCCAATTCCAATTGGAACGACATTAAACACTATTTCACGACGAGATTATCGTGCGCCCAAGATTCCACTACTTTTATTATTACCCACGGCGATATTTCCTTTTAAAGATTTTTTTATTTTTTTATAATTAATAGTTGTGCGAGCACAAATTACGGGGCAATGTTGTTAGCGATTATTCCTCCAATATTAGACTCTAATTATCGGAATAAATGTGCCATTATCTTTCCGGTGATTGGCGCGTATTCATATACTTAAAGCATCATTACTCGTACATTTTCGATGATTTAATAATATCGGACAAAATCACATTTGGAATAGAAAAATCATGAGAATTTGCTTTCGAAACTTTCCGATTCGTATAATATTTACTCTCGCAATACTCCGTACTTGGATTTATTTTTATTAATCATCGTTCCCGTTTCGTCCACGTCTCGGTTTTCCCTCGTCTTTCAATCTTCTCCTTCTTCTCCACGTTTTCATACATTTATCTGACGCATAAAGTGTCTCTTCTTCAACGAGATATTGCACCCGAAGAATCATTAAATTATGACGATGTGGTAAAGAGGTTTTTCATGCTAGCCTCATTGCATACGGGAGCAGACAAACGCATTGACTTTATACGCATATATTTTCATCGTCAGTGCTTAAACGCTGTTCTCTCATCGAGCGCCGTCCAATAATTTCAAGCCGGATAATAGAGCGTGAAATCCCGAAGAGAAAAATCCTCATGAACGTTTTTCACCGGAGCGGTGTTAATTAGGATTTCACATTATAATTGCCACGAGCCGATCAACCGGGAGACACGAAAAAATGGTTGGAGACTCTTCCCTCTAGAATTTCTCAATCTTCCGAAAGGTTCGAACGTTGAAAGTGAATTTTCCGACACCTTGCACATTGACTATGCCGGTTTGTCTGCGAAAAAGTGGGCAGAGGCACAAGGAAAACGTTGCATATGTAAGACGAGGCAACGAGTATTATCTTTTACGACTACCCCTCGGTCATAGCCACTCATTAGAAGAAGAAACATTCGGGGCAAGATAACGACTCGTGTCGCTTCGATTCTTCGTGCCGATGTGCGTACGCCCCTGTCCGTATGCATGCGTGTGGTCACACTAAATAACCCTCTGGAATATCTCGTCTTCGCTGATCCAAGCACCGAGCAATAAATATAATTAATGCTACTGAGCTCGTGAGATCTCATCGCGAATAAGTCTCAACCGCATTATTCTATCTTTGTCATTATCGCCGTCATAATTATCGTGAAAAAAAATATTACGTCTACGGAAGGGACAGTGTTACCTCCAAATCGTCGAAATATATATCTTGAATATTTTTCCACTTTTTTAATATGCTCGCAGAACCTGATATTCGTGTCTTGCCCCAACTATTATTTCTCAAAGTCGTTATTATTGCACTGATTATAAGAGACAGCTGTAAAAATGAAGTACATAAAGAACTCATCGATCGGCATAATTATTTATTCCCACTGACAAGATATCAACGCGGTTTCTCGCGGATATGCGCGTGTGGGATAACGCTCTACATACATAATATACAAACTCTCCGTCCCTCTCTCTCTCTCCCTCTCTGTGTATCGTAAACGGCATACTCGATGAGTTGCGAGCCGCGAAGAATTGTAACGTCATTGCACGAAACGCAATCTTCCTCGGGAGAGAAGACGTATCGTCCGAGTTGAAACAAATAACAGAGTAAAACAATTTGGTTGACGGGACCACCCGTGAATGTCGAGGGAGAAAAGTTAACTCTGGTAAAGGAGAAGAGAAGGGTTCGCTCTTCTCCTCGGACATTGGAAATGTGTGTTTAATCCGTGCCTCCTCCTGGAAAGGATCGAGGCCTCGAGACCTCGCGAAACTCTTCATCTCTATATCTGTATATCCAAACAATGAGACGAGAAAACAAAAGACTGACTCGCGGGAAGGGCAAATCGGTGGATGCGAGAAGAATGCCTCAACCAACGACGATTCACCGCGTCCTTTTGCCTCCAGTTTACTCCTTCCGAACCACCGCGTCACTCCATCCTACTCCCCGCTTATTCTCCAAACACACAATCACGCTTTCAAATATATAAAGCTTACCTCTACCTCTCCCTCTGAGAAAGTAAGAATTATTAATAGAATCGAGTACGCAATCGTTTTACAGTAGCACGCAATAAATTTGCATCGATCGCTTTACTGTCCTCGCTTCAAGCTTAAGGACATCGTACATTTATCGAAACGAAATATTACACTTTACTCTCTGATCACACGAAGATCATTCGTCGCTCGTTTTTTTTCTTTTCCTTTATCTTTAATTAATGTCGGCAATTTTATTCCATCAATGCACCAATCGATTCGGTACAGAAAATATTATTCAAATTCGTGAGAGTATACGGGCCATCGCTTCGTCCCTAGAAACAATTTAGAAAGAATTTTAATAAATATTAGGTTTTCTGTTGTTATGGAAATCGAGGTGGATAAATAATCGACATGTTACCTAAATGTTCTATTTAATATTGATGTTGCAGGATCTCGGCGTGGCGGTTCGACGGCAGGTGCTGGTGAGGTCAGGTGTTACTGCAATCAACCGGAATGCGTGCCACAGGGTTACATGTGCCGGGGGAAAGGTTGCTTCACCGAATTGCCATTGGGCTCAAATTCTCCATCGTTTCTCAGACCCGAGCACTCCGCCAACAATGGTTGCCTGGAGGAGAGCTTCAAGGAAAAACAATGTCCACCTGGTTTCTTATGCTGCGAGCAAGATCTTTGCAATCACGTCGACAGTCCAGCAATGATAAGCAGACTGAACAAAACTCTTCAAGGTAAAGAAGCCAAAAGCATGCAAAATTTTGTTTTATTCATTTGAAATTGAAAAAATTGATCAAAAGTTGAAAATTTATTGCGTCTTTTACAAATCCAAAACTGAGATTCATAAACGGCGGGTAATTGAGCAGCAAAATTCGTTCGTTATCGTGTTTTATTTTTCGTCTATGAAAAAAAAAAAAAAATGTTTTTGGTCGCATCGAGACTCGTTTTCTCCGCGGATGAGACCGATGCCACTCTCGTTACTGCCGTCGCAACGCTTTCGCTCAGCCAATTAAGCCTCCGGTAATTGTTGCCCGAGCAGTCGCTATGTACTCGTCTCGTTCTCGTCATCGCTCCTTCGCAACATTTTGTAAAAACGGAACAGGTTTTCGCAACATTCCCCACGTAGTACGTGTCTCTGGCAGGCCATCCGGTGGTCGTCTCGTTCTTAAACATTCTTGAGTGACACTGTGAATCCATTTTATCATTTCCGTAAACTTCCAATCGATTCTGCATTTTCCATATTTTCGGTATTTTTTTCGAACATTTTTTCGGCCAAAATCGACACTTTTTTTTCCAGTCATTTGTATTAATTATTTTCATAATGCAACGTGATCTTTTTTTTCTTCATAGTTTTGGTTGGTGACCAGCGAGCATTTCTGGGTCCGATTCAACCGACTGGGCCGGCGACAAGATCGACCGACGGATGGTTCAAAACAGCGACGATCGCAGTGCCAATATGCGGCCTGGTTGTTCTCTTGATTTTGGCCAGTTTGGCGATCAAGCTTTTGCAACCATTGCCGTCACAAGGCGACAAGCTCGGACCGCATCGAACACCCGACCACGCGCCACCGTTGCTCGGACCACCGAAAGTGCCTCTTGTGTGAAAAAAAAAACAAACAAACAAACAAAATATTACACAAAATCAAAAAAAAAAAAAAAAACTCCAAAAGGGATCAAACGATTGTGAGATTCAGAGACTCAGTTCTAAAGGAAAGTGCGACGCGTCAGTGACGAGCGTATGCGAAATATTCTCCTTCCGAAATATTTATTCGGCGAGTAAAAAAAAAAAAATATTGTGCATTCTTTGGAATCAGAGGATTGGAATTTTTAATCAAACCCTCATCGCCTTAATAAGCTCCGTTCTAAGGAAAGGCTTGTTGTTGTCGAATAATGTATAAAAAAAAAAACGAGACAAGTCTCCTAGAAAGCTAGAGAGCCCGACGGGGCTCCACTTGGCTGTGAATTTTCTGACGAAACACCATTGTAAACTATACAACACACATATACATAGAAATATATAAATATATAAATATAGATTACAATCTGAATAATGAAGGATGTAACATCTCGTAACTGCGCATTTCTTTTAGACTCGCAACGCGAGAAAAAAGATGCAAGAGTTTTGTGAGAGAGAAAAAATTCCAATGTTGATTGGACTAATAATATATGAAAGCGAGAACCTCGTTGTTTCGCATCTCCTGTAAATAATACGTAACATTTATTTCCTTTCAATTACTCGATCTTTCAACTACTTTAGTTTCAATAGACTTTTTTTTTTGCTCTCGAATGCTCGGACTGTTTTCTTTTTATTTCTTAAAGTAAAACTCTCCATCCACCTTTTTCGCTATTTTAATTCGTCAGCTTTTATCGTTTGTTAAAAAAAATGTGTTAGAATGTTTTCTTTCTTTGTCCAATTGCGATTTTCCATTGTATTCGAATTATCATGGATTCACCTTGGCAAAGCCTCGAATCGTATTCCAAGCGTATGTGGAAATTCTTTCAAGTGAAATTGTCAATAACGTTTACTTGGGTTCCGTTTAATTTTAAGGCAATACATTTTTCCGCATGTCGTCTGTCGGCGGACGCAAACACTCTCGAATACGAATCAGCATTTGTAAACTTTTTTTTTCTGTCGTAATGATCGAAAAACAACGGAATTCTGGAGTCAGGTCATCACGGAACTGTTAATAAAATGTGGAGACCATTTTTTCATCGAGTAATGTTGAAAAAATTGCGTTTTGCCAGTTATTAATGATTCGAGAAAAAAAATGGATCGAGGAACCCCGATGAATCGTATAATTGCAAGAATCTTCATTAAGATTAAGTTTAAAATAACTCGAAATTAAATGCGCCGAGCTTAAGTCTACTTTATTGACCATTCAAACTTGCGACAACTTTTTTTTATACAACACACACTATGAATATTATGTATTGTGATAGTATCGTATAATTAAACGATAAGAATAATGAAAATATATCGAGATACAAAGTGTCGTATCTTCGAGATGACGATTCGTTGCTCTTGTTGTCGATGAATCGTCTGCAGACAGAAAAAGATAAGTAAATGAACATGCAATTCCAGATGATAAAGGAAGTGAAAAAAAAAACGACTTTGTTCCTTTCAACCCCATTGTTTCTCTCTTTATTCTTCAATTTTTTGCTCTTGACGTTTTTTGTGTGTTGTGGGTGTGTGTGTTTTTTGTGTGAATGTATTTTTAATTATTTGTTTTCATTCGTTTCATGACATTACATTCGACATATGCGTTTCGACGGCCCGTGTTTACAGGAAGGATGCCCGTCAATTATAACTCCATAAAATATACACGCTTCGCCATTCTCATGATTTGTTGATTTTCTTCGCTGTGGATCGATTTTCTTTTGCTTCTTTACAGGGTTTCGCCAGTTGAGCGTTGCAAATCTCGTGATCGTAAAACACTAAGTTTAATATATAAATGTCTTGGCATCACAGTTTAAAATCGTTCGCGTGTTTCTTACCTCGGTCTTCATACCCTCGTTTTCTTTCCGCCCTTTCGACTGCCTCTCCTTTTTTCTCTTATCGTTTGATCTTCCTCTCGCTGCTTCAATTTTTTTTCGACGTTTATTCTCGCCGTGTTTACACATAAAACATATAATTATGTGGTTGCCTGCCCTCATGGCTAATGCGATCTACGTTTCACTCTTTGTCTTGGAATAACGTGCTTATTATTTTATAAAAATACTGTCGACGAGATGGTCCGCCAATATTTCTTTTCCATTCCACTTCGCCACCTTCGCTCTCTTTTAATTGATTCTTTTCTTCTTTTTGTTCAGGTCCATTCCAACAAAATCTTGGATTGGTTGTCAGATTTTTGTTCGCATAAGATTCCCCCTCGTTATTTTCTTTCTCGAATCTCAATTATTAGTTTCGTGTTATTTTTATTTCATCTTCTATGTACAGTCAAGAATTTACTGCAGAGATTTGTTTGATACGTTTCATCTTTGATTCGAGTCGGTCGCTCTCATCGCTCGCGTCTGCCTCGCTGTACCGTCGTTTCCTTCTTTTTGTCTCCCTTTTTATTTCTTTCTCATTTTTCCTTTCATAAACGTCACACCGAAATCCCAAGTGTGGTATATTCATTTTCGTTTATTTTGTTTCGTCGCTTTCGTCGCTCTGTTCAATAAGCATCTGCTAAATCCATTCGTACAACGAACCTAAGACAGTATTTCTCCAAACGATTTCACGTACGCCTCGTGCAACTTGTTCACAAAGTCCGGGTCGCTGCGCAAAAGATAATTGAACGCTTGCAACAGCTGGTTCCTCGTTAATGGCTCCAACGGTCTGCTCAAGGGCTCCGATGGACTCGGCGCTCCAAACATCACCGGCGGTATCAGAGCCGGCCCTGTTCCTATGCCTTTTGTCGTTCCACTCTCCTTCATATCCTCAGACTCCTGAAAAAACAATCGAGCCATTATTTCACATATAAAACGCTTGAGAACGTCTTTTTTTAATAAATTCAATTTATTGATTGATTTTCCGATCGAAATAAATGTTTTACATGTTATCAAGAAAAAAAAAAAAAATTTTGGAGAATAAAAATGTTCTTACCAAAGTCGTGCTCTGGCTTTCGAAGAGCGATAAAATAGGATCCGTTTTGCTCGAGCCCGCGTTGTTGGTGCTCTGATGATTCGTTAGATTGGGCGAAGTTTTGACACCGGGTGAATCTATCCTGAGAAAACTGGAGGCTCCGTTGGTGTCGCTAGTATTTCGACTGACTTGTCGTTGTAATTCTTGGGAGACCGATGTGAGTGCAGAAACAACAGCATCATCCGCCGCCACGTTCGATTTGTTGTGTCTCTTTGCTCGGCTCAACGACGAACCAGGAGCAACGTTATTCACTTGTGGGACGGACGTCGGCTGTGGGATGGACGTCGGTAAATGTGAGGGTAATCCTGGCTGCGGCGTTGTTGATCTTTGTTGCTTTTCAATGTGCTCGAGTGTGTGCGCCGCCGGATGAGACATCAAACGTGCCAACATCGGTTTGCTTTCGGCAACACCAACGTTCTGCGCATTCGGGTGATCACCCGCTTTGAAGTGACCTGTATTAACCTGACGAATGGAAAAGTAATTTTATTTTATAGAAAAATGTATTATTTTTTTTTTTAATTTCTTCGTCGGGATAAAAAGGGGAAAAATAATAGAGAAAAACTCACTTTAGCTCTGGCAAAAAAATCCATGACGCTCTGAGACGTGACGTCTGGTCCCAGCGGCGCAGACAACGAACAGGAAATATCTCGGGCATTGTTGTTAACAGGAGACTTTGAACCAATGCTCGTTGTTTCTCCGCCTCTGTTTGTATTAAAAACCTCTTGAGCTTTGCTCAACATACTGAATATGTCGACATTGTTTGTGTTTGGCTTGGAAACTTTGTTGCTCTTCTGTGTTGTATTGACAGAAACTTTACGACTCAGCTCTGAATCTTTAACCAGTGTATTCAGCATCGCGGCTATACGTATACATTCAACCTTGTCGTAAAACCAAATGCCATAGATATCGCTTTTGGAATTTCTGTACAATAAAAACGGCTCCTGCAGCTGCAGATCCAGACCCAGAGTCACTGGTTCCACTAAATTATTTGTGTTTAATCTGAAATTTACAAAGTTAATTTTCCTCTAATGCAAATGAATGAGTTATTGCTTGGGAAATATTGTTTTTAGCTCTTCGAGGTGCGTGTTTAACCTGAGAAACAAGTTTTGGTCGGACTTCACAGCTTAAGAAGAGTGTGGTCGATATTTTTTGAGACCGAGAATTAGAATTTTCGACATTTGCGACCCTCTTCTGAATGTTTTTGGACAGTTCATTTTACGAGTGGTAACAATTATTTTCTTTTAAGGCACTGTCAAAGAGTTTTTCTTTTCTAACTTCTAATAATGTTGGCAAAATTTTACGTCATAATAACAAGTGAAAGAAAACATTGTACTGGTGGAGGTAGCTTCGTAGAAGAAAAAACGCGGGGTTTGGAAAACATGTTGATTCTAGAGTAGGTAAAAGAAGGATGGGAAGAAAAAACGATCGTCACTTACCGATTCATGATGAGAATACTGTTGTACGGTTCACCGTTTCTGGAATAAACGAACAGGGCACCCTCGATATCGGTTTTTTCCCATTCATTATTGTCCGCGTTGAAAGTGTAAAGTGCTACATGCGTCGCGGTCTCGAGGATATCCTTTATGTAGGGATCAACGCGTTTCAACGCAGCTACATTCATCCTCAGTTCCGTAATATCCGTCATTTTGTGTGTGAAAACGAATGAGATAATAAATCTCGTAAGGCAAACGTGTTCAATGACCGCACAAAGAAATAATTCTGTCCGTTAAAAACACTTTTTAGTTGTTATAAACTGCGCAATAATATTGCGATAAGTTCGTATTTTCGTGTAACGCAAGCAGCTGCTTGACGGTTATACGCCATCTAAATCTCAAACGTTGCAATTCTATGTATGTGTGCCTCACTGTTTTTTTTTTATGCGTGTCCTCCTTCAAGTTCTCAAAATAAATGGAAGACGACGCGCGCTCTCGAACCGGAGCGCGTCCACAACTGGCGTCGACAACCACGCGACGACGCGGCGCGGGCGCTTCTTCTCTCTCTCCGCCGGAATGCCGCTCGATGCGCAGGATGCGAGTCCGCAATGAGCGATCGCATGAAATATCCACGAGCTTTTGTTGCCATTTGTAAATGTCTCTTAATCTTACGAAATACAATACGCGATGCGATGATTATGGCCGGCAGACCGGCCCTAGTAGTCGCTACTGTTGTGTGTTCTATCAGTTGTAGAGCGGCTCCTTTCGCACTTCCGCAAATCGATTACGTTTCTCAATATGAGATGGCCCGGATAACAAATATAGGAGAAGAGAAAAAGAAAACATTTCACCCACCGTCCCGTATTCGTTTCCGTAATTGCACGACGGGAAGTCGGACCGTTTACTTAATGGTAATGATGGCGAGAACACAAACGTTTCCCGAAACGTCCAACTTCGAAAGGAGCTAATTATAAAATTCGTGACACATGTATCTATAATTTTCGGCTTTAAATTAACCTCCTGCGGTACACAATTATATTTTTGGAGCATGTGCAAAAATGAAATCTGCGTGGACTAAAGTGCTTTCTCAGAACGATCGGTACGGCTATATAAAATGATTTTTTACTGGAAGTGTCCCATACAGGAAATGTGAATCTCCATCCCCGTACATTGGAATCTCTGCTTTGCTAATACACCAAAATTCGACTCTAAATTTAAGCCCAAATATTGACCCAAATATTTTCGTTCGAATAATCAATTTACAAATTGGATGTTACAGGGGATCAAGGCTCGGAAAACTGCATTGACTGTGTGGCAACCTCATTGGAAGATATTATGCTGCGCATGAATCATAAGTCCTGACCATCCGGTTGATCGAGACACGTTCAACAATTATTTCCTGAAGAATGAACTTGCGTAAAATGATCAATAGAGTGCATTTTGTGTTTTGAACAAAAAGACCAGAGTCTAGACTACGATAGGGGTTTGTCATAGCGGCGTGTGTGCCCGGCTTGAAAATTGTGTCTCTTGGATCATCTCTACGGCTCTATGTTGAAACAGTTAGATGATTTCTCCTGTCGATTGGCTCGCAACTTTGTAATGTAATGTTTTCCCAATTCCAATAATTTATAGGATGGCAACCTCTTGAGGGGTTTTGCAATTTGACAATGGCTGTTTCCAAAATTCGACACTTGAAAAAATGATATTTCCAAGATTTCCACTATATTTTTTGATATCTTGAAAATGAGAACGCTAATGAAAAATCTAGTCGATGCAGAAGGACACATTTCTTGACAGATGGTGCTCATTTATGGTTCGTAGAAATGTTGAACCAAAGATTGCTGTGCCTAGAGAATTAGAGCTATTGAAAGACAATAACGAAAATGGATATTCTGGATAATCGAAAAACTTCGTTCGCGTCGTTACGGAGAAATTACCTGATTGTTTATTTATTAGCGAGTTTAGCTGATTGGTTACAAGGTCCGTATTTGTATCGTCTGTACGAGGATTACGGATATAGTCCGAGTGAAATATCGTTTCTGTATGTAACAGGATTCGCTAGCGGGTCTATTTTTGGTACGATAGTTGGTCATTGCGCAGATTCTGTTGGTAGGAAAAAATTATGCGTTGTGTACAGTTTGACGACGAGCATAAGTTGCCTGGCAAGTACGGCTACGCGTGATTATTCCATTTTGCTTATCGCTCGGTCCTTCGGTGGAGCTTCGACTTGTATTTTATTCTCGACGTTCGAGACTTGGTACGTTGCGCAACATTTGTCACGGTACAAGTTGGACGATGAGCTGATGGCGGATGTCGTTACGAGATCGACTTTTTACAACGGTATGTTGGCAGTTTTTGCAGGTTTTTTATCATTCCTACTCGTGGACAGTCTCGAATATGGCCCGACGGCGCCTTTCCTACTGGCAATTCCCGTTTCCCTTCTCTCTGGATATGCCTGCTGTAAACTCTGGAACGAAAATCTTGTTCCCGTTGCCAACCACGACTCGTCCTTCGTTCCGAATACCGTTCAAACTGTCCATCTCTTGTTGTTCTCCAATAATAAATGGTTGTTGATGCTTCTCGGCGCTAGCCAATCACTCTATGAAACCGTCCTATACATTTTTGTATTACTATGGAGTCCCATTCTTGAACCGATGAATATTAGCCAAGGTCTCGTTTTTGCAAGCTTTATGCTTTGTGTCATGACCGGCTCGAACCTCAGTCGCTTATTTGTTTCTCGTTTTGGCATCAAGAGGCAATTTTTGCTCTCCTCGAGCATTGGACTGGGTGCCTTCAGTATTTTTAGTGCGACCTTCGGCTTATATTTACAAGAATTCAGCATCAACCAACGCGACATCGCTTTAGGCAATTGGATTTGTTTCATTTCTTTTTTACTCTTTGAAGTCTCTGTAGGTATATATTATCCGTCGGTCGGTTATCTAAGGGGGATAGTTATTCCAGAATCACACAGAGCGAGCATAACGAATTGCTTCAGATTACCAATGAATGTTTTCATCTGCTTAGTCCTCCTGTATGTAACCAGTCAAATTCCCAAAAAAAATGTCATTTTTCTTTTCTGCAGTATTGTCCTCATGAACGCCTTTGGCATTAGCTTGAAATTTTCAAAATTGTTTTCCCAGTCTTCCGGTCCTTCGGGCGTACCGAAAACTTTGCTCCTGTGATATGCAACGTCGTGTTCGACCTTGAAATTCACCCTTCCCGCTCGTAATGTCAACCACGTGCCAGGAATCGATCATGCGTGCCTTAATAATCAATAATGACCTGAAGCTTCAGAATTTTCACAGCTGACATTTCGGACGAAACGCGTAAATGAAAAGCTCAACGATCGTTGACGCAATATATTGTTCGAGTGATGAAAATGTTAGGAATTTATGCAGCTACGCGGAACGTTGAATTCTTACAATTTACAAACTTGTCTATATACAACAAGCACTCGCTGTTATTATCAACCTCACGCGCAAGATGAGACTTTTTATTCTTCCATAAGAGGACGCCATTGATAATCGACAAAATTTACGCACAAATTATCGCAGTACAATATATATTACGATCACAAATAACACGCCTTTGAAGTTGTATATAAAATTTTATGAAATGTACATTTTTTTCCATCGATACTGAATCCACTATTAAATTAATTAAATGAATATGTAGAAACCACAAATTGGAATCAGATTCGACTTTCGAAATTTTCGAAAAAAACGTACAAATACATGACATCTGATTCCTGGATAATGATTCTACAAAAATGCGAAATTTTTTGTCTCTTATACGAATACATCAATATTTTATTGAAGACCATGAGATCCTCGTCGTTTTGTTTTTCTTCCATATATGCATTCTCCTAAAATGAATGTTAGATTGAGCTGGGGCCAACACGCATGACATCGCGTGGCAGACAAAAGAACTGGAAGCGTGACATTATCTAAAAGGAAAAGTGGCCAAATGACAGTCTCGAGGAAAGTTATCCGGAAAAAATGTCAAACGAGGCTGTTGACGCTATGTAGAAAAAATATTTATTTAGAAATAATTAATTCATTAAATTCTCTTATTTCATTGATCAATGATTCTCCAGAGATCGATATAAATATCGATGATATTTTCTACACTTCGGAAAAGAGATTTTCTAAAAAATGATCGCCGGTGTCTTGGTTTTCGTCATCCATAACTCTGCTACTAATGAAATTATCATAATGGCACGCTATCGGTTCGAGGGCTTCGTCGTGCAACACTTTAGACGGCCTCAAGCCATAATAATCATCGAGAAATGATAAAACATCTTCTTTTTTCTGCAGATTATTGAATTTGTGGCGTTCTGTTTTTGGGAGAACTTTTTCCAGCATAAAAACGAGATGATGGTGCATGCATAGATAATTGGTTGATATTGTGGAGGTGATATCGAGCCAGTCTTGAACGCAGCTCAGCGGCGTAGTAGAATATCCGGCAAAGAGAGCAGGATTCGTGAGAATTCCATTGGCCGTCATGATCCCGTCGCACTTGGAATCTTGGTACAGTTTTTCGGCGTCGTCCAGAGTTTTGACATCGCCGTTAGCAATAACGGGAATTTTCAAAGAATCTCGCACGCTTTTTAGTCCTTCGAGGTCGATCGGTTCTTTTCTCATCTGCGGCGTTCTCGCATGAACGATAACGAAGGAAACACCCGCTTTTTCCAATGCGCGAGAAAGATTTATCGTCTGCGCGATATCTTGGAGCAATCGAATTTTCACCGACACCGTGAACGAACCCGGAATACGATTTCTCACTTGTGCAACCATGTCCTTCACCAGTTGTGGCTTTGTCAACAAATCACAACCTAAACCGCTCTTGATTGCCCAGCGCTGAGGACAACCGCAATTCAGATCCACCCCGTTGCAATATCTATTTATTTTGAATAAATAACCAATTATAGTTATATACGCTTCTTTCAACGTTTCAAACGATAAACCTAATTCAAAGATCAATCAAATTAGCCGGATGTATTAATTATATGAGTATATGTGGTCTCTCTGTCTCTCTCTCTCTCTTCCTCCTCTTTCTTTCCCTCCGACCAGAGTCTGGAGCGATGTGAAAAGATCTACGGAATAGTTGAAATGTCCAGGTGTTCTAATTTTGAATATTTTTTCACCCTTTTTCAAGTTTCTTCATCTTAAGACACGATAAAATTTAATTCCAATTAGAATCAAGTATGAGACACTAATAGAAAATTGTTTTTTCACCAAAGGTTTACTTTGCCATGGCATATTTCAAAACTGCCAAATAGTGTCAACGTATTTGGAAAATTTCATCGATAAGTAAGAGATTGACCTGCAATATGCATTGCACTGAGGTCAGCAGCAAAAAGTGAATCCATCAACTAGTGAGTTCGATTAATAATTTTATATTTCAATTAATGGCAATAATTGAGTTAAGTTGTTTGAATAACGTACGGATAAACCATTTCTGCAGCATGAACAAAGTCATCCGGGTTATTGGCAGCAAATTGCACGATCAGTGGTTTGTCGCTTTTGTTTGTAACAAATTCATTGTCCCTGGCTTGGGCGGATTGAACGAAAGAATCAGCGAGGATCATAGGCGTAAAGCAAAGGTCGCAGTTGTAACGGCGTACTAAGGCACGGAATGGTAACCTGTAATAAAAAGAAGCGGCGCGTTAAAATGGCGTGATGATTAATTGCGAACCGTTTGATATTGTCACACATTTAATTCGGAGATAACATTCCTGCTTTTTTTTTTTTCCTTTTCAGCTCTAAATTTCGAATTTTCACGAATACGGATAAAGCAACAATTTTTACAAGGTGTTCTAACGATGTTAACTCCAATTTTACATGCTCTTGTCTCACTTGCTGTATCGGACCATCGGAGCGCACACCCTTGTCATTTTCGGCTCCTGCAGCAGTTCTACCACGTTGATCGACATTTTTCCCTGTAATTATCATTCCAATCATAACCAATATGGAATTTTTCTTTCTGAGTGAAAACTCTGCTTTGGAAAAACAACGGCCACGTCTCAATTTAACTGATAGGAATTCGTGGTAGATTCTTATTGTTAAGTTAATTGTTAGACATTTATTGTTCGAATTTTATATCACACGAATCCTACTCTACTAATAAACAATATTTGAGCGCTAAGGCTGAGGCTGTGCTTTTCAACATGCGACTATACGGACTATACATACAGACAACGATATAACGCACTGGCATAACCTAAAGAAAAAGTTTATTTATCATGCGGCAAGCGTCAACACCAGCTGTTGACACGGCGGTTGCGGATTAGAGAGGGGGAAGCAAAAATGAGTCCGCGCCCCACCACGTGGAACGGAGACGCTTTTTAGTTTTTACTTTCTACTTGGTTTCGACGCAGCTGGAAACTTTATTCTTTAGAAACACCACTTGTGTTTGCATTTGTTTAGATTTAATAATACATTCCTCAAATTGACCAACAACATGAATCCAACTCGTCAACAATGTGTCAAGCTGTCGAGTAACTATAGCATGCCACTTATCGGAAGTAAGGACGAAATAAATCTAATTGATACAACGCCTATTGAATCCTTGTAAATGAAATTCCATCGGTAAGTGGGAGATTAACATTATGATATTTTACAGTTGGAACGTACAAAATTGTCGGAAGAGAAACTATTCTCAATATACTTGACGAGGCCTTGAAAGTTGGCTGTCGATCTATCGGTATAAATATTTGTTGAGATTAATCCCTAATGGACGAACCTGGAAGATCCAATGTATATAATTTCTGTTTTATTCCTTTTTGTATACCCAGACACTGCAGCAGTTTATAGAAACGAAGAGGACATAGGTCAAGCCTTACAGTCATTGCTGTCCAAGCACAATCTTGCCAGAGAGGATATTTTCATTACTACAAAACTCTGTAAGCAATTTTGGTAATTTAAGAATTTCTCCAAAGATCCGCACATATCGTTCAGTTTATTACACTCGAAGCTAACCTCACTCTTGCCTTTAGGACGAAGTTCGTCTTGGTGAGATATAACGAGACTTAAACATTAACCCTGAATCACGGCCCAAGACTCTGTTTTTCGATAACAAATAAGATAACAAATAACAATTAAAATGGCGAAAGTTTTTGAAAAATTCGGAAATGATATTTATTTTTATTTCAACTCACTGAAGGAACGATTGTGAAATTATTGTAGCTCCTCTCGATCACGGTGACCCTCATAGAATCACAAACGCGGTCCACACTGCACTGAGTGCTCTGAAAGTTTCTTACATCGATTTGTTCTTGATCCACTGGCCCGGAAAATCAGGAATTCCAGAAAGTTCCCATGTGAATAGCCAATTGAGAAGCGATACTTGGAAAACTTTGGTAGAATTGAAATCACAGGGTCTGTTGAGATCTATTGGGGTTTCGAATTTTAATATCAAGCACCTTGAACAATTGTTGGAAAATTGCTATGGCACGAGGCCGGCAGTGAATCAAGTAAGTTTTCTGTATGATTACAGCTTGTTGAGTGCCATGAGCCTAACTGGAATTGTACAGAATCAAGTATTGATAATAATTGCTTCTTCAGGTTGAATGTCATCCACATTACAAGCAAACTGAGCTCATAAAATTCTGCAACAAAGAAGGTATACACGTTCAAGCCTATTCCTCTTTGGGCACTGGGAATTACAAGTCCTTGCTTAAGGATCCTGTGGTCTCTCGGGTTGCAAATGAATTGGACGTTTCGCCAGCCAGAGTTTTGTTAAAATGGGCTTTGAAGCAAAATATAGGTAATTAGTAAAAATCCGTTCCCATCTCGTTATCGTGAATGACGTTCGAGTACATACTGGGCCATATTGACCCGAACAATTTTCCGTCATCGATTGTTAATTAAAAAATTTTGTTCCCGTCGAAAAATACGTTTCGGGTCATAGAATATGGATAATTCACTACAAAAACGTTTGCCACAAGAAAAATATAAAAACGCACATTTTGCAATATTTTGGAGGAATTTTCATTGATAAATTTTCAGGTATTATCCCGAAAGCTGTGCAAAAGGTCCATATCCAGGATAACTTCAAATTAGACTTTGAAATCGGTGATGAACAGATGAGTGCGCTTTCAAATTTGTCGCAAACTAAATACGCGTGGGATCCTGACAACGTTGCTTAAAGATTATTTTGTTCGTTAAGAAGGAAAAAACAGTAATCACGAGTGCGATTGTGCGGTTCATGATGCTCGAGTTTGCGAACTCTGTTGCTAAGTTGTGCGTCGACAAATACAATTCTCTGAAAAAAACTGGAAAACCAGGAAACAACGAGTGGACGGTTCTCGCTGGAATAATTTTGAAAAAATCCGACAACGCTCTGTCTCTCGTGTCTTTAGCTACAGGCACGAAATGTTTGAGTGGGGTCGAACTTACCAATACAAAATTGTACGACATCGGCGATAGATTGAGCGACTCGCATGCCGAAGTTGTTGCTCGCCGTGGATTGCTGCTGTACTTATACGATCAATATGATTCGATGCTCTCGTCGAATCCCAGTGAAATTTTTATCATCAATACAAACGAGATTGTTGAAATAAAACATGGCGTATCTTTTCATTTTTTCTGTAGCCAAACTCCTTGCGGGGATTGCTCCATAATACCAAAAAATAAATTCAAAACTTGTGCTAGCGCAGAAATTCCAGTGAAAAAAAGAAAATTAGGAGCGGAAACGACGATCGACAGGGACGAAGAGCCAGCGATCGACGATATTTACAGAACGGGGGCGAAATGTTTGAAAACGGAAACAAAGCAAGATCCTCGCTTATCCGGTGTCGATTATCACGTCGCAGAGGCTTTGAGAACGAAACCTGGGCGAGGTGACCCAACTCTGAGTTTGTCGTGCTCGGACAAAATGGCAAAGTACGCAAAAATTGGTTTGCTCATCGTAATTTTGTTTTCGTGTATCGATCCACGCACCAAAAACGTTAACGTTGAAATATTGTAGATGGAACGCGGTTGGTATTCAAGGATCACTGCTATCGGCGTTTATAGCTCCGCTGCGGCTGCAAACGATCGTAATCGGGGGTGGATGTCCATTTTCTCAAGAGGTAATGGAACGCGGTATATACAGAAGATTCGGTCATGATTCCTTCCGACCAGGGATTCTCCAGACTGAGATCATTTTTTCACACATGAAAAACTCCTTCAGACTTCGTCCTTGTCCTTCGAGTATTCTTTGGTGCGCAGTCCGGAATAAGTACGGAATTTCTTTTCAATTCTTTCACAATGACTTGGCAAATGGCTCTATCCTCCATTCTTATTCATCAGAAACTCGGAAATCACTGTCGATGGGCATAAACAAGGAGCAACGAAAATTAGAAAAGGAAATAGTTTGCTTTGCAGCAGAAGGACGATTCTTAGGACATTTTTAAAAATCCTGGACAAAAGTCCGATCGCAAAGGACGTTCCGTTGCATCCGAAAAAAATTAATTATTTTCATTGCAAGCGATGGTGCCAATCGTATCAAGAAGAATGGACGAATTTGAAGAAAACCAAATTTTCTACTTGGCCTGAAAAACCAGCAGGATTGCAAAATTTTTCGCTCTGATAAGAGCTCCTCGTCAGAATGAATGCTTTGTTGAGTAGAAAAAAAGCCTAAGCTGTATTTACAAATATATTTATGTATAAAACGTTAATTCAAAGATTTCTCATTTCTTCACGTTCGTTCGGGTCCATTATAAAATACGTCGATTCAAATTAGTGTATCCTATGCCAATGCAAGTCAGAAGAACTTGCTCGTGCACGATTTCTTCGTCTTCTTCGTCTCTCGCGGGCTCGAGCTTGAAGACGATCCCAAAAAAATCTCGGAGATCCCGAAGGAACTGGATTCTGGGGAAGGAAAAAATTGTTTTTGAAAAAACAGCTTAGGTCATTGAATTTTCGAGTTTCCAATGCAAAAAAACGCTTACGTTGATTGAGTCAAAGGACCAACGAGCATCTTGGACACATCTTTCTTCCCCAACGCCATGAACAATGCCGCCATGCTTTGGAAAGCCGAATCGACGCAACCGTTTCTGTATATTTCGTCGATGAGTTTGAGCGCCGCTTCTTTGCCGAGATCTTCGGGTACGCACGGTAAGGATCCCGTCGCCATGAGTGGCGAACAACTGTCGCTACCGAAAAATACTCCGTTCGTAGTTTCCGCCGTTAAACTTATTGCGAATCCTAACGAAATAAATAGAATTAATAGGTTATTGTGTTTCGAAATCTCAGAAAAGTTTTTATCGTTTTTCTCCGGTAAATTCAAGTAAATAAGCGAATGAGGTTGTTTCAGTGGATTTTACTAAATATCACTAGAAATAGGCCAAAAAATATCAATATTCATACCTGGAGATTTGCCGCTCGCCGCACCCCGACAATTATCTGTATGAATATAGACGTCGGGTATAAACTTCAGCAAAACTTCTTTGGCGGAATCGACCAGCCGATTTGCAATTGCTGGTGAGACTCTTATGCTGCAAGCCATTCCACGGATCCTTTTGACCATCCCACTGTTTTGCAGCTGTATGGTTTTGAGGTTTTTGTACACCGGACATTTGAAGTGAATTTCACCACCTCCCAAAGGAGCAGCGCCACGTTTACGAATCGTCAGTTCAACGTCAATATCGATCATCAAGAACTTTTGGAGGACTGGGATTCCCGCTGACTTTACTCTGTCGATCGATGGATCTGGACAAATTAAGAACAATCTCAGTTAAATTTGATTCAATTATTGAATCATAGCACGATTTCATTTTTTTTGTTTGTGAAAAATGCAATTTTGGCAATTGGGAGAGAGTTCCTCTTGGGTTTTCGTGTTATCTCACCCAATGTGTTGTTGGTCACACCTCGCAGTGTAATATCGATGGGTTTTTTGCAAAAAGGCGCGAGGGCCATAACCGCATCTAAATAATACGTCATGCCTCGCTGCAAACTGCAATTGTGTTCTATATCGCCGCCGACTAATAAGCCGGGACGATAAAACAGGCTCGTTCCAGTTTCGTTGATCTCGATTTTTGATCCATTCGTAATTCGATCGAGGAGAGTCATGAAGTTTACTTCGTACTCTGTAGATGAATTATTATTTAATTAGCGGGAGAAAAGGTCAAACTTTAAATCGCAATGGCGTTTTAAGGATGATTTTATTTTCTGTAAAGTGTACAACGTTCTAACCTCTCAATCCTGGATCATCGTCATTCGTTCGGATTTCCGTGATCCTCACTGATTTTCCTGATAATGTGGAAAGCAATAAACGATATTTTAAGTAATTACATCCTTCGTATGTTAAAACGTGTTTATTCACTGGCGCCGGCATTTTTTAATGTTTGATTTTGATTATGGACAGTTAACACGTGGACTCTTGGCAAAAGTCTTGTTTGTTTCTTTCTCTGCTGATAGTTGCAGCCTTGCGGCAACCTCCGTGAAGTTAGCCCCGAAAGGTTATTAATTTCAAATTTAAACAATTCGTATCGTTTGAGTATCGTTTGAGAGAGTTTGATATATAGTGAAGAAAAAACGTTTGGGAGTTCATAGTTTTTCACAAAAATTGGGTGTGTTTGGAGCAACTCAACGTTGAGAAACGTTGAGAAACGTTGAAAAGCGCTGAGTAAGGTTAGTCTGGACAGAGATGAATAGGGAGATCTCCAATGCTGAGATCTCCCTATTCATCTCTGATATTACAAATGGGTGAAAGAGAGCTAGCGAGCTAGAGACTAGCCTCTAGACTCCTGGGTTAAAGCAAACCATGAAGGGAAAACTTCAAATTTGTGTCGGTAAGGCAGGAAACCGCATCAGTTACCTACCGAGTAACTCTGTCGGTATCCCATATGAAATAAAAAAAATCATAAGCTGGAGGAAATGACCATACTTTGGCCGAATTATGATGGCACTTCGTTACCATCAGGACTCGAGTCTTTTAGAAGCTCGAAACAGCTGTTGAGCCCCACGACCCTGAAGGGTGTCTCTTCCATGGGAAGGGGATGCTCCGCCTATAAATCAACCCTGCAGCACGTCTGGAGGTGGTAGAGACAGGCCGACGCCATGTTAACACACATGAACAAACCTTTCTCATCCTGACTGATAAACGGCTTAAGCATCGAGAGCAACAAGCGAGTTCACCGTGTGTTTTGTAAACTCTCTATGTTACCACAAAATCTTCGAATATCATATATCATGACTTTTTTCCTCAACAATTCGCCAACATCGATAGATCGATCGATACAGCAAATTTTTATTCCTAATCGTAATTTTTTTAATAACAACAATAATGCTCATAAGACCGGTTGAGAATCAATCAATTTACTTAAAATTTTGATCAGAAATTCATGGAAATGATTTCTTTCGCTTTAAAAATTTGAATTTTACAATAAAAGTCAATTCTTGGCAGGACAGCGACGTATTTTTCAAAATATTGACCGTAACGTCGAAACAATCGAAAAGTTTTGGGGTTTACGTTGCTTACATTATGATTTCTTGGTTTTTCAGACATTTGGTTGAGGTTTTCTGTGCGCAGTTTTTATTTAATGTCTGTAGCTCTCAGCGGTATTTCAAGAGTGTTTAATCACGTGGTTTTACCTTGTTGTTCTTCTTTTGTCATACGTCAGAAGATTGAGCTACTTACTCAGCTATTTGTCGCAACTAAGGAGAAATCAAACGTTGAACTAATGATCGAGGACTCTTGTCTCGGCGAGAGCCCCGGGACTAATCAGCAGGAGCATTAATCTTCCCCGACGATATATATACGGCGGAGGACCCAATTTTCTTTCGGCCGGATAGCGACGACGTTGATTGGATTCCCCGTCAATCTCACGAGTATCACTTGATCACATCGTTTCATCGTTTTGCACCTACTCACTCTTTTTGTTGAGCCAACGCTTTTTTTTCTTTCATCCTTTATTTTCGAAGCTAAACATGTAGGAGATTGGTAAACTGAAAGGATTGGCTTTGGAACAAGGCTAAGATGGATACATTTTTTTCTTCTCAAACACCATAAATATATAAAATCATATAGAAATAAAATATGTATAACAAAAATATAATACTATTTGAAAATATATTTAAAATATATTAATAAATAATAGAATTAAATCGTTGAAATTTATCGTGCAGTTAATTTTTCATTTTTCAACAAATTTCGACGACGATTGAATAAAAAAATAATTTTTAGGAATTTTTATTAATAAATTTGTTGTTTTCATTATAATAATTCAATTTCAATTGCGATCTTTGGGATACAATTTTTTTTTCAACGATTTCCGGCTACATAGAGAAGTAAGGGTTTCTGAATACTCAATTTATTTGAAACGTGATGAATATATCATTCGATGTATTTCGTTAGAGCTCCAAGTAAAAATCTGTAAAGTCCTGGGGTTCAATTAGCGCGTTTGGCTTTGATCTTCATTCGAAGACTTCGAAAAATCTTTTACAGGAATAATAAATGGAGCACAGGTAGCGAAGAGCGTTCCTCGAAGAGTGCGCGAGGAACTATTGTGTACGTTCGGCGCACAGACGAGAGAATTTTTCAAAGATTCGTGAGGAGTGATCGATCGTTCGACATGGACCATCGTGAAATTTTCATTCGAGCACTCGACTGTAATTTTGGTTCGATTCGTCCTTTAGCCTTGTGCCCAATTATTTCGGGGCGCTTATCAATTTTACTTCTAGTTTTACACACAACGAACGAGCCATAATTATTTCCTTTGATTTCTCGTTGACTCCGATTTAAAAAAATGATAGAAAAAAAAAAAAATTCACAAAATTTCGTTGAGAAAAAAAAAAATTAGATTTTTATTTTTAATAATTCCGCGGTTAAAATATATGGAGGAGAAAAGCACCTTCAGCGACCTTAGCGTGCCAGCAAGACTGCCTTAATGCATTCTGTGCGGTCATCATTGGAATTCAGTAGCTGGAGGGGCTTGAATTATTACGCGAAATGAATGTTTGTCAAGCGCGATTCCAACTGTCAGCATAACCTCAAACGAAATGCTTGATGGGATAGTAATATAGTTATAATTTAAACATATCTCGCGGTTTTATATTTATACGCTTTTTGATATGATTCACGATATAATGTTGTCAAAGGAGGAGAGCAGAATGGGACAAGTCGTTGTCGTGTATAGAAAAGAGCGACGGTTCGATGCTGTTGGTGCCGGTTATCCGGGGTTGGTATAAGAAGATCATCCCCCGTTTTCGCGAGCTCTCTCGCTCGAAGCCAAAAGCCGTTTATCATTCTATACGCCGCATGCTTCCGTTCCGTAACCCCAAGTGCGAGAGAGAGAGAGAGAGAGAGAGAGAGAGAGAGAGAGAGAGAGAGAGAGAAAGAGACGGAAGACGACGACGACGAAGCGAAGAGCGGACCCGGTGAGCGGGAGATAGATAATAGGCGAAGAAAGAGTATTTCTCTCTTCTCTCGCGTTCCCCAAGAGTTAAAACCTCAGCATGACTATGTGGTGTGCTGAAACGATGAACGAGAAAAGCACATAGCTCCGGTTTCTGATAGACGTGTCACTTATGCATCGCACACGAATCAATAGCTCGCGACCTCTCCCCCGCATCCAACTTTCTAGTTTGTAGACTATCTATATAAACTCTTTTTCGCTTTCTCGCGCTTCCGATCATTACTCATATAATTCGCGCCATAGATACTCTTGTTATTCAACCCGTCTACACTTTTTCTCCGCCTTAAGTGTTTTCTCAATTCCAGCATTTTCGATTTAATGCAAATTTTGTTAATTCCAAATAATGGGCCGCGCCACATGAAACTAATAAATTCAAAAATACGCAACATTCCGAAAGATTCAATGAAATCCCGACGGAACGGATTTTTTCAATTATTCGTTACACAATATTTATACACTTTTATACATATATTTTGAATTTAAATTTCATATTTTTATTATTTTATTTATAATTATATTCATTATATTTAAAATTTTGAATTATTTATTATATTTATTATTATATAAATTAAATTTAAAATAATAATTTCTAAAAATAATGAATAGAGTAAATTTATAATATTTGTTATTATTATTATTATATATTTATTGTAGTTTATTAATATTATAATAATTTCGGTAATTCATCAATTCAATGAATCCAAAAAGAAGTCATCCAATCAGCGCATCGAAATTCGCTCAAATCTATTGTGAAAATTTAGCTCGTAGCTAAAACTATCATAATGGAGAAATAAATAGTTAAATTTTCGAGATGAAAAATATTTCCGGGCAATCGGATGTAATTGAATTACTTCGAGACGATCCTGCGAGAAAACTGGATTATATAATATCTTTGTATTTTAATTAACGGAAATATAGAACAAGGGTGTGTCTTTTATGAGAATAATCGAGTTATGGAGGAGTGGCCCGTGACTCTCGATTATTAACCGATCGAAACTGGAAATCTGTCGTGTCGCGTGGTAACTAATCATAAGATAGGGATATGTAGGTGGAGGAGCAAAGAGGAACTAGTTGCTACGTCGTCCCATGCGACTCGAGCGAGAGTTACATAAGAATGTTTGTGTGGGATTTCTTTTTATATGCAGGATTAATACTTCTATGTATATCGGCGAGTCCCGTTGGCTGCTCGGTACGTATGTATATACACACTCGGGTCGCGATCCGAGGGGGACAAGGGATGAGAACACTCGTAGCTCGGTCCAACCCCGAAGAGATTTATGGAGCGTGCCAAATCGGCGTATAAACTCTGACCTCTTGATGGTCGTAATACGCGAGGAAAACGTTGTACGAACAGGCTACTATTCGTGCGATCGAGCATAACAATCCCGTTAAAGTTTTATTCGTGCTCTATGAGACAGAAAAGCGAGAGATTTCGTCACTTATATATTTATAAAAAAGTAAATAAAATAAAAGCGGAATGAAGCAAAGAAAAGGATCGTGAATAAAAGTGTCGAGGTGAACTTTCATGCAGGAAATAAAATAAGGCCGCAATATTTCGTCAAATTAAACCATATCCGCATGTACGAATAGTGGGAGAAATACTTTTTCATATAGAAGTCCAGCAGCGCTCGTATCATCAATTATAATCACTCTCTCGCTTTACTAACTTTAACGTACATGCGCGCACGAACGCCTATTTATTCCAGTGTGAATCCATTTGTGATTTGCACACAGACTGCGGGTGCGTGTATTAAACGAGTGCGATAGGTGCATGATAGCTTTTTGCCTCCTCGTCTGGGTCTGTATTCGCGTTATTGAATGTTAGAAATCAAAAGGCGGACTTTATTCGAGTTCACGCTAAAAATTCATGTGAATTATGCTTTTTTCATTGTTATCACTCGATTTGTGGATTTGTATGTGTTGTACGATCCTACGGAGCATGTTCCAAAGACATTCACCAAGAGCTGCTGGCCTATCCGCGTGTACAACAAGAGAAGCAAGTTTTGCCGCTCTCGCGCCTGTGTTTCCTTCATCTATCACGCGAACCATGACAAACCGAGGCTCAAAAGCGACCGCCGGACAACAGCGCGTCTCTCGTCGGTCTCTCGTCCTTTCTTTCTTCTTCTTCGTCTTCTTCTTCTTCTTCTTTCTCTCAGCCACTTCAACTCTCTTCGTCTTTTACCTTCACCGCGGGCCGTGCGAGTTCCTCTCGTATACCTTCCCAAGCTAACTATAGCTCCGTAGCCACGGTCACCATTGCGCGGGCACCCAAGCCTTTGCCTGCGAACGCCACCACGTAACGAAGAGACCCCGACCGGGACCTCTATCAAGCATCTACATTTGTTAACGTTTAAGCGTTAACAACATTTCTCTGATCCGGCCCCTTAGACCCGCAACGCTCTCCCAACGACCTCGAAACGAGGACGAGGCAAAACTCCACCATTCTTCCTCACCATCGTCTCTTTACCTATACCTCAGACTCGTTCAATCACCCAAGTCCATCGGCAGGCCAAGCCACAGAGAGAAACAATGAGCGATTGCCAAAACGAATGGAAAACAGACCGGAGAACACAGCCTATCTTTGCTCTTCTCTCTAATTAACTTCACCGACTGCCTCTGGTCTGAAGCTTTCGTTGCACCTGTGCAAATACACACCGAGCTTTGTTCTTATTATTTTTATTAAAAATCCTATTTAATTTTAATCAATTTAAACATTTGTGACATTTAAAAATTGTTTAATCAATTGAACAATTAATAATTAATAATTTATCGGATAAAAAATTGTTTTAAATGGTCTTTATTTTCCGACAATGATCTCGAGTGTCTGGTGATTGAACAATTTCCATTTTTCGACCATGGAGCGCCAGCAGAAAGTTCTAAAAAGTTATGAAACGAAAATTCGATCGGAAAATGTGGATCAAATTAGATAACACGGTTTTTGAATGGCAAGGTTAGCGGGTGGAGGGTTTAAAAGAGTTGAAAAGTAAGGTGAGAGAATATCTTTGTCAGTGAAGTGTCACGGAATGCAGGGGAGAGATAGGAAGTGTGCGGCGTGAAGTAGTCGTCCCTCGACGATAGTAAGATTTATTGTTGAGCCGCGGTGGTCGCCCCGGGGTATAAAGACCCTGGAGGGTGACTAACCCTTGACTCCTTTCTTCTGGACGCGATCGGACTTGGCTCGAGTGTGGAAAACTCTATGCTGCTCCTTCATTTACTAGGACAGGGAGTAAAAGGTGCGGTGGTATACATTATACGATAAGAATAACGGGAAGTATTGGAATTTCTAAAATCTCGAACGTCACCGCTTATTATCGTAAGTTATTAACACGAATCAGTCTCTTTAAATATTTCGAAGAAACGAATGAACATTTGGTTAGGAAAAAAAAGTTTTTTTTTGAGCCTAATGACTCGTAACTGAATGACGGTTCGTCAAGTACAGAGTGAGCGCGATAAATAGAAAGTATACATATATAATGCAGGGCAGGACACAGGGAGACGCATTAGGAGTTAGCGTAGTTGAATTTGAGGGGTGAAACGTCGAACGATCTGTTGGCTTCTGTTTCGGGGTGTACGGGATATCGTCTCGTGTTACGTGTCGCGGAGGGTTGCGTAGGAGTTTGAGGGGGAGGTTCGTGCGTGAATATCGTCGGTAGAAGCGCAGATGCAACGATAGCAACAGTTCGGACTATGCGGTTGAAGGCACGAAGGCCACATATGAGCTCGAAGCGTGCATGTGCGTCGTATGGGCCTGACTCACGGGCATCATCCTCCTCCCCGCGTACCTCTCTCTTTCTCTCTTTATCTCCTTTCTCTCTATCTCTCTCACAACTCATCCATCATTGTCACGAATTCTTCACCCGATGCAAGCCACAGTACGCGCGTGGTATCGCCGCCGGCACCTCTCGCTCCGTCTCGTGTTGAACGTAACGATGAATTTGGCCTACCACGATCCCCGCGCCCTCGACCATCACTAGACTCTGTACGAGACAACCGACATTCTGTCCTCCCGATGCCTGGTTTTGTCGTCACTCCTCACGATACATAACTAAAGAGCAAGTTTATATTTCATGTTTCACCAACTCCGCTTCTCTTTCGGCGTACGAAACCGCCTCTGAATTTTCACTCTTTGTTTGTTCATCGCGCCTCTCTTTAGGCGAAATAAAATCTTCGACAGAGAGGACATTTTCGACACAAGAATCATTGTCAAAACGATATTTCGCCAAAATAATCATCGATCTATTGAAATTTCTTAAAAAATCATCGTCCCATGGTAATTATTTGCAAAAGTAATTTCTATCATGTCGTTCATTGGAGATTGCACTCGTGGAAGTAAAAAAAAAAAAAATCCTGCAAAACGAAGGTTTTGAAAAATCCGTGAAAAAATCACACAACTTGTTTTTTTTTAAGTTTCTCTAATAATTTTGTATTTGACAAGAGCCTGTCTGGTATGTGTGTGTGTGTATGTGTTTATGTTTAAATGTTTTAATGAGAATGTGTGGAGGAGTGTGTCAGTCAACGAATGAATACACGTGAGACATCGTTTGCCTATGACGTGCTTACATATTTTTTTTTGTTTTTTTGTGTGTTTGTGTCATTTTTTTTACATACGGTATCTCGGATGAATAAACATATTATTTTTCTGCAATACGATTAACTGCTCAGCGTACTCGCGTACACTCAATATTTACGTATATTTACAAGGAACCTTCATTACATTGTGTATTTATGTATAAACAGTACGACGGTTCGCAGCGTCTACGTGCCCGACGAATTATAATGTATTTTAATATTTATTTGTTGAATTCAATAATCCCATATATTCGAGCTAACTTAAATCTCGAAAACGTGAAATAATGTGATAACAATTAACGAAAGTTGTAGAAAATTGACAGAATTCGATTGGAACGATAAGTGCACGAGTCGCTCTGCAACATTTAACACGTCAATGCTTAATCGAGCGTCATTTATTTCATTGCTATCCTATAGAGTCTATCTCCTTGCCTTGCTTCTCATTGCAATTATAATAATATCGTAGAACCGCTGATGGTACTGTTAAACGTACAGTTCGAATATACAAGCTCCACATTATCCTATCGTTCGATAAACGCTCGAGATTGTTGATGAATCAGCTAATCACTTCGCACAGTCACTTTGATTAACGAAACTTTGTCAACATTTATGGAGTTGGTATTATTTATATTTAATTATGTTGAGATTGCACTTTGATTTTCCCTCCTTAGTCCAATGAAATGAGCTTGAAAGATAAACTTAGATCGTAGGATTGGGGAATTTTGAGGCATTTCGAGTTTTTCACGAATTTTCATGGATCGGGAGTCCTTCTGGAGGTCGTGCTGGCTGTGCCATCAGTAGAGCTCGTTCAGGAGGTACTGTTCCTCGTTCCAATCGATCAGTCCGGTACACTCAGGCTCAGGTTGCACTCAACTGAGCTGGTAATACTCAGGGGCAAAATCGTTGGCAAGATTGCTGAGGAAATTGAACTCTGAAGAGCTGTTACTGTTGTCAGCTGAAGCTTGAGGGGCTGAAGTATTGTGAGACTGGTGATGGTGGTCGTTGTAGTAATTGGCAAAATTGGAGTAAGTCTCGGTGTTGGTTTCAGCTTGACCGGTGCTATCGGGAGGTGTTATAACAGCTGCTGTTGCCGCGGCTATTGCGGTCGCAGTTGTAGTCATTCCAGGGGCTGGAAACGGATCAGGGGATGAGACATAAGCGGTTGGAATGCTGGAAGCTTCGCCGCCTTGATGAACGTGCAATTGGGAGGTTTGATCGTAGTAATGATTCGTGTGACACTTGCTGGTTGTTCTGTAGTCGGAGGTATTGGTGTGTAGAGAGGCTTGATGCGATACGTAGCTCTCGGTTCCGTGATGCTGTTGAGTTTGTTGTTGTGGCTGCTGCAGTTCATTGTAATAATGTTGCTGCTGTTGTCCGGATTGTAACGAGACGGCGGCATGGCCATGCTGGCTGACGAGATTGTCACTGGCGGTATGATAAGCTCCACTGGTTGGATAACCGTACGAAGCGTTTGTCATGTAGCCATCGGCTGCTGCGTCAGTCTGGGCATTGGAAGGATAAGTTTGTTGTTGTTGATGTTGCCCGGTGGTGGCGTAGGGGATGCTAGAAGTTTGCTGCATGTTTCTGGCGTGATATGAAGCGTGATAGGAAACGGTACTCGATCCTCCTTGGGATTGGTAACCGTTGTACGACTCTGTATTGGAATATTGTGTTTGCTGTGGATGGAATTGCATCGCGTTGGCGTTGTAAACCGGCCGGGATGCCGAGGAAGAACTGGCCGTTCTTCCGTGATGAGAAAGCCTCGGAGCTGCCACTTGACTCTGTCGATTGTAAAGGGGATGGATCTCGTTCGTGTAAGTCATTCGTTGCTGATAACCACTTATGTCTCTGGAGCAATAAGCATTTTGGGTTTGATTGTGTTGTTGACTGGCAGCGACTGTTTGCCTGCTGTTAATCGCAACTCCGTTCCTATAATCCAGATTCGAAGTTGCTTGTTGATAAACGTTCTGCTGTTGGTTGAAGTGAGGCTGGGCATTGGAGGGAATACTTCTGGCAGCGTGGGCTGGGATCGTTGCCTGATTGCCGACTTGGGGATGGATCATCGAGCCTGTCATCGTTCCAGCCACCGAACTCGTCGAGGATGGTGAACTCCTTGGTCTTTGCATGTAACCGACGTGCCCAGCTGCCTGAATACCTAGTGGACTACCCTGTTGGAGCTGCACCGAGACTGGCGTCCCTGGCGTCGAGGATGGCGTCAAACTTCGTGAAGATCCTTGGCCCGGCAACGCTGGCGTACTCACCGTCGAATCTGGCATCGCTAATAATACTCCGTTGCTTGTAACTGCACAGAGCTCCTTGCTGCTCGAAGGAGGCGATTTTTTACTCACAGTGATCTGGTGTTTCGATGGGTTGGGACTTTTATGTCCAGCCTCGATCTTCACTCTGACCTCGTTGCCAATCCCTATTTTTTTGCACTTTATACTCGGCGATGTGACTTCACTGCCGTCCTGAGATCTCGAATCTTCGTCGGCTATCATTTTCTCGAACGAACTCGAAACACTATTCGTACTACCGACGCTACTCGCGCCGTTACTGTTTGTGCTAAATCCCACGCTGCTGCTATTATTGTTGTTGTTGTTGTTGTTGTTTGTTGCTGATGGTGTATTGTTGTTGTTACTGCTGCTCCCCGTGCGACCGGAACCAAGATCCGTTATCTCACCCAAAGAACTGCCTACGTCACCGACTCCCGAAATATCACAGTTGTGGCAGCTTTTCTTCTCGTCCTCGTCCATCGACAGCAGTTTCTCGCTTTTGCTCTTCTCCACGCCGTCGGAGGAGGCGCCATCTTTATCGTCACCGTCCTCCTTCGAGAGCGTTTGCCTCTTGTGCTTCATACGACGATTTTGAAACCAGACTTTCACCTGCGAACAAAGCATTGCACATTGCAATTTGCACCAGACGATCTTATAGCCGAGCGAGAATATTTTCCGATCCCTTTTGCCATGTCAATAAAATTACATGCAATTTCTTATTTCGTAACGAACGATCGATCATTTTCACCCATAGCATTTCTCACACCAAAGCAGAAGATAACTCAGTGACGCGATCGTAATGTACGTAATCGTTCCAGAGCCCTACCTGCCTTTCCGTCAGATCCAACGACGCTGCTATCTCTATTCTTCGAGGTCGACAAAGATATTTGTTGAAATGAAACTCCTTCTCCAACTCCAACAGTTGCGTATTCGTGTAGGCAGTTCGCAATCTTCTCGGCAAGCCATTTTCTGCAATGAAAAATTACCAACTTCATTTTACATTTTGTCCGACTGGGAAATGTTCTTGCTGTTTCGTTATTTCACAAAATATTTGTCTAACGTTTTCATGAGTTCCAGGTACTTGGAGAAACGTCAAATCTTTGATAATTCATTAAAGTATTCCGTGCAAAATTCTGTCACGATCAATGAATCGTATTTCTCAATTTCTGGAGACAGAATCGCTCGACAGTCGGACCAACTTCCGTTTGCTCTCCGAAGCGACAATTAACGCAGCGCGTAGATCAGCGTGCCGTTCATATGCAGAGATTCCGGCAATGCATTACGCCGTGGCTGATATTTTTTTACATATTCTCATTTACGAGTCTTGGAGCTGCGTTTGCCCTCGCGTAAGAAAACTTGAAGGGTACCGAACCGGAGATGCTAAACTACCCCATGGCGTGCGAGCGGATGTAAGGGTGGCCGCGTCGCCCTGGATTATGTGTGCGCGTTCCCAAGTGGGTGAAAGTGAGATAGTCATAAAAAAAAGGAGAAAAAAAAAACAACGAGGAAAGGACGGGGAGGCGGGGAAGGAGAAAAAAACGCCGAAGGGTGGCCCATTGCGACAAAGGGCACAAACACAACACTCGCCACACTCTCCAGTTACTGGCACGATGGCGAGGTAAAAGTATCGCGTGATTGACGTGGACCTCATCAGCATTTTCGTCTCTTCGACCATTGGCTGGACGGACCTGTCAATCAAATATGATCCACGCCTATTCCGGCAGCCCCTTGCTTTTTACCCCTCTGCATATATCTATATATATATATATATAGATATATATTTAATATCCCTCGGTAAAGAGAGCCACGGGGCTGAACACGAAGGGGGCGAGAGATATTCCATTTTACCTTCCCCTTGGGCGATGCGATATTATTGATTTTATAGTAAATTTGATTATTCAATTATTTCTCCCCTAAGCAATCATCCAATTTAAAACAATCTGGATCGAAGAAGTTTAAGTGTCTTTCGGACATGAACGGAAACATCGATCTGCCCGGAAATTCTTTCGGGTCTCAATTTAAATTTGCTCTGTCCAAAAATCACAGAGAGGAAAGACAGAGAAAGAGAGCGAGAGAGAGAGAGAGAGAGAAAATGTAACGCGCGATGTTGCCTAGCGGGATGACGAACTGTCAGGCACGGACATGGAACGACGAGCGCGGAGTGACGGGATCGCGTGTGCAAAGTGAAATAGATAACGAGCTTAAAAATAGACCGGGATGTTCTTCACCTCTTGGTCGTGCCTGTAACGCTTCAGAGAAACGGTCCTCAAGGTACAGGCGATTCTACAGACACATCGTTGCCTTTTCTCTGCTGTACACACGAATCTCAAAAGCAAAACGTCTTTGTAAAAATCTTTTACCACTTAGGAGACCAAGTTGAATTTAATTACTGCATTTCAAGAAAGTGCTTTCTTGTATTCTCTTATAATTGGATTTCTCCGGCCAATTGAAACGATGGATTCTGTCCAGAAAGTTGACGAAATTTTTTCGTGACTAAACGTCCAAGCCCGGATGATGGGAGATCGTCAGAATCATTTGAAATTTGTAGTCCAGAAAGTTGTCTCGAAAAATCCGATAAAAGTTTTGCAGTCGCAAAAAATATACCAACAATTGATAAATTTTGGTGCGGCTCACATCAGAAATCTCGGAAATAAGAATTGACCGCAAAGGGTAGGCGGACGTAGTCTCAAATGTGTATGGTGGCTTGACAGATGCCCGTAGTATTATTATTTCGGGCAGGTCGTCAGTCATCGAGTCAAGCATTCGTGGGGGCTGAGAAAAGGTTTCGTCGCTCGTGCACTGCTCTAAAGCGGGGGCCGTCGGCCGTCGCTCCGCGTACGTAACGCCGTAGAGAAGCCATGAACGGTTTATGCTTAGTTCGTGCGGGTACGTCGTGAATCGAAATCTCCTCGTGAGGCTTGGCTCTGAAAACGACGATGGACAGGATTGTCATTGTTTTCACAACGAAATTATCGTTGCTCCGTATCGATATTTCGCGAAATGTTTCCGTGGAATCTGATCCATGCGTTTGATGCTGTTTGCACGGATAAACAGAGATTCACGTCAATTGGCAACGGTCCACGGTTGATCGTCGATAATTTTTGCATATTTAACGGTAGCAAGTTAATTGCAAACTAGCACGAGATCGCTTATGACTTTCTATACCTTCTCTTTTGTCCGATGAATTATAATCTGAGCGAGTATATATTTAGGAATGCTCGACACCTGTACGTTGAGACTCGAGAATGAAGCGAAAATAACTTTCTTTTAACTGTTTGTCTGATGTTTCTTTTTCTCTAGGATGCCCTGACGATCGAGGTGAAAGAGCAAAGGAGAACATGAAAAGAAGGTCGGGGAAAGGAGGCCGGACCCGTGGCGGTGTAGTGGTTCTAAAGGAACACACTATAAAGCAGAGGTCGAATAGCATGTGTTAATCGTACACAGGAGAAGAAATGAATGTGGACTGCGGGATGGAAAAAATGAATCCACACGCGAACCTGCAAGGTGCGCTGATGTCTGCTTTCTTGTTGTGCTCTTTATCTTGGCGGGTAAATCGTGCTTTGCTAATTTTTTTTCAAACCGTCCATTTCTCTCTTTCTTTGGGTCTGGGAGGTTTGACTCGTTTCCTCAAGGAGAATCTTCTCCTGGAGTTTCTCAGACACATCCTGAAGACTGGAGGCGTGTTCGGGGCTATAGACAGGTGGGTAGGGTCGCATGATGCCGCGTCTCTCAAGTGTAATTTGTCTTTTGTTTTTCCCTCCTCGCGCTCAACTATGCCGAAGTACGTTGCTGCGTTCGACTGTTGTTTGCCAGAGAGACTAGCAAAGACCGTGTATTAGTGAGAAAAGTTGGACGATGGGAAACAAAGGGCGGAAAAGGAGGTCACCGGACACGCTGCTAATAGTGAAGCACCGAAATAAGTATAAATGCGGACTCGTTTGGGAAAGACAAAGACTAAAAGGAAGGAGAAAGGTGGACAAGAATATCGGGCAGGGTGAATGTATGAAAAATGAGTGACAAGAAACTTCGAAATATAAATGGCGAGGGTGCAGTTTTAAAAAACGGGCATTTCTATTACAATTTTTGCTCCACACTCGTGCGGTGTATTGCGAAAGAGGAAAATTGCAGGTTATACGGAGATCATTAACGAGAGCATCAGCAGGCAACGATCTCATTTCCGAGCTAATATTTACACACCACAACTTTATCTCTCTCGGACTGATAACTTAATGAGTATTAGCAGCAATGAGCGATGTTTACGTACGATAATAATATTCCTAATAAAGATTGATCCACCTGACGCTCGGGTGGGAAAAATTCGTCGTTACGGAACTAAAGAATCGAGTTATCTTTCATTATCTTGTCTACATATCCATCCAAGTCATTTACGCTTTAAATAATTATGGAGAATAATAATGATTACGAAAATATGAAGATTATTGGAATATTTGGCAGAAGACACTCTCCGGGTAATTTGCGGCGTTTATAGCCGCTTCGTTCCATCAGGCAGGCCAAGTATACAACCAGGAGATACTGAACATTGTCGTAAACTGTCTTCACTACAGATTTATGTACGAGTCGCAAGGCACACGAGAATTCGAGGCTCGATATAGCGATCTCAATATACAGAGAGAAATGGCACATAAGAACGTGTAAATAGCGATGTTTCGCTGTTTTCGTAGCTCTCTACAAGTTACGAGTGTTCTCACCCTAAGAGGGTGAGTTCACAGCATGTAACGGGGAGAGCTCTGAGGCACAATCAATTAACCATAACGGTTCGGAGAGTATATACAAAACAAGAAATCAATTGACCGAAAGCAGCGCAGCGTGGTCGCACGATCTGACCTGAGCTCCGAGATGCAAAAACGTTCGAGCTCTCCCGAGTGTATTTCATAACCTGGAACCCGTAATGACGGGAATGATTTCTTGCTCATTTGTGTTGCGGTAATTCGGAATCCGCTAAGAAAATGCCTACGTCGAAATTCAAATGGCCCAGGAATAATCGTGAGAATGACTTCAATTAAAAATCAAATCCCTGAATGGCCTTGCTCTCCGAGTCCCCATATATATTCCGGGCAAAGTCTTGCTGAGAAGAGTGAAAGAACTGATGGATAAAGGGCAAGGACCGGGAGCACGAAGCTCACTCTTTGTATGTTGAGCCGAGAAAGTGTCTTCCGCGTTGAAACGAGATAATCCAGAGAAAGAGAGGAGCTCTCGTCGATTTTATGCAAAAGTTGGCGATCTCGCTCGAGGACGAAGCGGGGCAGCGTGTCTCGATGTTATTACTGGGCGTATATAGCCGAACGCTCATCTCACGATCACAGAGCCCTAGGACTATCTCCGCGTCCTCTGCTCCCTCTTCTCTCCCCACCTCCTGCTTCCCCACACACTTCCTTCCTTTTTTCATCGAGCTTTTTTATGCCTTTTTATTTTTTCAACCACAACCACCTTCTTCAACCCTCGCTCTTCATCATCTTTATTTTTCACTGGTACCGAGTACACGAATACCTATTCGCTACGATGTGTAAGAAACTCTTGTCAGAAGAGCGCGGCGCGGTGGGCCCTGGCAGGCTTGATACATTAGCATAAAGTTTTACATAGCGATCTCTCGTGTTGCACTTCGTTATAATAACGTGGGAGCCCGTGCATACGAGTCAAACTAATAAAAGCAAAAACGAAGCATCAGAAATGGAACAAAAATGATCGAGTACAATCCCCGACAACAAAAAAATGAAAATTTATCTGTTGAATTGCATCGCATTGCCGTTTTTCAAAGTCGAATCGTTCGAATTCCATTTTTTTTTCCACGAGACGAAACATTTTCAATTGAATATTGACGAAGATTTACATCAATTTGACGATTCCCGAGCAGAGGAGCTTCAAGCCACTGAATAAAACGTCAGGACTACGTGTGAAATATTGTTCCATTGCAAGCACCGAGTGTGCTACGAAATATCTAAGAAAATCACTCTCGGATGATAAATAATAAATGGATAATTATATAGCATGTATATTATGAGTACGTGTTTATATCTTAGACAATGACGGAACCGGTTGTGGTGGAGGCCCTTGGGTTATAATAAAAATGATGAATATGTTATATTTCCATACTAATCGTACACGCCAATATAAAGCGCAGGCTCGCGTGCAGATTGCCTGTGTGTTTTATGAGTCCATAGCAAATCTTTAAGTTTTAGAATGGTGATAATCATAGTTTTGTAAGGTAAAATAATCGTTTTGTGGGGCGAGAGGGAGAGAGAAGAAATGATGGAGTTTTTAAGTTGGTGGAGGTTGCAACGTTGGAAAGTTTGTTAAATATCGCTATGCCAAGCGTATACATATTTATATGGCGATATCGCACAAAGACAGAGAGCTGTAAAGTGTTTGTAGTAAAACAAGAGAGAAGATTGAACTCGCTGGCGGCGCAGCGGCCATATTGAAACAGCACGGAATTCTCGAGCTGACTGGTTGCTCGCGGCGCTTTGCTAACCCGTGATTATGGTCGCTCCTCCATGTGCCGTGTGCTCCTCAAAACGTGGTTATACTTAAACATGTACATGTGCGAGCCTCCAAGTCCAGCAGGAAAATTGGACGAACGGGATACGCTTGGTGGCTCGCGAGGGCGAAGCCGCAGGTACGCTCGCACTCGCTCATTCACTCGCCGCATTATATTCAGACTCGCACACTCGCACGTAAACCTGTACGATCCATTCGGAGCCAGCCAGCATGCAGAGGCGTTACCGGTGCAACCTGCAATCATCAGGGTGGAGCGAAATCGCCGATGGTTCGCGCGCTTCGCTGCGCGACCCCTTCTCGCGGCTTTCTCTATACTCAAGGGGCGAAACATGCGCCTGAGCAACTCCAGACAACTCCTACGATCTATACACGTACACTCTCAATTTACTATGCACGCCCACCGTCCAAACAATAAAAAATCGATTTTAATAAAAAAACACTTCATTTTTCAATTCTCAAACGAAATTTTTAATGAGCTTTTGCTTCTTCGGTTCATAAGGAGATCGGAATCTTTTTAAAGTTGAAAAATTTCCCCACCAGTTCTGCTCCAGAGCATTCGCTCTACGGGGGAACAAATTTTTAACGCAGAACCTGCTCGTCTCCAGAGGGGGAAGGCAAATAATCATCACAGCTCATTTTCGACTTTTTTTTTTGCACTGATCAATAAAAAAATGTTTTCGGAAAATATCAGCGTTCTGAGGCCTCGGAATATCCCTTTGAGGCCGTTCCATTGTGATTTTCTTTCAAAGACACATCTCTGTTCGGAATACTCGATAACACGGTCCCCGGTAGATTTACTCTGCGTGCTACAACCGCTTAAGGTATGCACGAACATCATGCCGCAATCACGCAATTCTATATATACGCGAAGAAAACGATCTCCTTTGCTAGCTCAGTCCGTGCTTATTCCATCGACGTTTCGTGTTACTGGATCGTATCCGAATGTTTTTGCTTGAGGAGTTCGTGCCACGGCAATCAGACGGGATAATATCACCTTTCATTTTTTTCATTATAGATATAGAGGCTTTAGATGGAGCGTATAAAAGAACCGCGGCCGATTAATATTCACGAATGTTACCCTTGTCCAAAACGAGCTTTGAATTTTTTTAAATCGAATCGTACGATCGACTCGGATACACGTCCGTGAAGAATGTTGTATAGGGATGAAAAACTAGGCGTCATTTTTTGCGGGCATCGAGGAAAAATGGATCGAGCTATTTTTATTAGATTTTCAAGGCTTTTGTTGAAAAATTTATTTTTATGCGGAATCATTTTTCACTAGGCGCGGCAATAAAAATTCCGTTCATTACGAAGTTTCACGGTGTAACAATTCTTTCGTTTACGGTTGATGAGTGCGTTTTTGCAGCGGACAAAAAGCTCGAGAACTCGGTCTCTCATTTGTACGCGGAGAAGGAGGCAATTTTATATATTCTTCCTCGCTCGTGATTCGCTACACATTTTTTCCATCTCCTTCTCCTTTAGCCGTCGTTTTAAAAAGGTGGAGTAACTTTGGCGAAACTAATTTTCTGATAATTTGCGTTCGGAAGTCGTGGAAACGTTGCTTCCCTCCCGCGCGAGCCTGAATCTCCATCCCTCGACGATTTTCTCATCGGGCTGGAATCCTCCGTCTGTTTTTTTAGTCTCCATCGTTTTTCTTTCTTCTTGTGAATCTCTTTCTCTATGAATTCCAGCGAATCTTTGGTTTCGGAGACTCGAGATTCGTCCTTCGGGTCTTCGCCGACGTTGGCGGCGTTTCACTCGGCTCCGCACCACCCTCGCTTGCCCAAACCGTTGTCCCTATAGTCGTAGCTTTTTTCTACCCTCCTCTATACCCCACCGCGACACCAGCAGTTTTACCAGTTTGCCAAGCGGCGAATTTTTTCCCGACGAACGGATAAAAAACTTTATTTTAATCTTTACAAATTTTAAATCCTCCGCGGGCTTTCCGCGCGCGCTTTCTCCTATATCGCGTCTTACCACAAGGACGGAAAAGCAAAGGAGAAAGAAGAGCTCTCGAGAGTTAGAACAGCTTTCCTTCGTCCGCAACCCCTAAATCTCGTATCTCCTCCCTCTTGTGTCCTCCCCCGCGTACGCTCGATTTCCCATGCCACTGAAAACTCTCGTAATACTTTCTTTCTCAAGCGGCAAGTACCGCTTGCGACAAAACTTGTCCCTCCACGACGTACAAAAATAAAAATAATCAAATTATGCAGTAAAACTGTAAAAGATGAAATTCCGATTTTTCGGTGTCCAAATCCTCTTGTCTTTTTTTTTCTTAACAAATTAATTATATTTCGTGTGTCTATTTCAAGAGCAAATAGTGGCGCATGAAAAATTACCTTCCGAAACCACAAATAAGACAAAGTGAATGTTTCCTCAATTCGCAACAATGATACGCGACTCCCTGGACAAAATAGACGTGTGACAGGATGAAAATATAATAATAAAAAACAAAACAAAAATAGCAGAAAAAAAATGATCCAGCGATGACGTTGGCGACACGGAATCAAAGTGGGCGGTATGGAGCCACAGACTAGAGTATTATTATCCCGTCTGTCCACACTTCCTGTTTCTTGGCAGTCTCAAGGTCATAAAGGTTCGTGTATAGTGACTTTTGGACGTCAGGGTCAAGGCCTCATGCATCACCAAAGCATAGGAGCGAGCCCGTGAGAAATGGAGGGGAATGTCGACGTGCATTCGATGCGAAGGACAAGCAAGAGTCAACGTTTATCAAACGCGATCGTATACGTCGTTGAATAGCGTGTATAAAACGTTTGCTTAGATACAAAAGAGGAAATGACTGTCAAAATTCGGACGTATCGACGAGAGAAATGATTAACGAGCCAGATAAGACTGGGTCACTTACAGTTCAAACGAGACAAGTGTGCCCTGCTCGTGCGTCGCGAAGTAATTAGTAATCTTCTGGATCATCCGTCAGCGAGAGCTAATTGAGCTCTGCCGCCACCGTCGTCGTCATTCCAATGTGAGTTTCGTGAATAATGTACCTATGTTTCCTTCGCATAGAAACAGAGTCACGAAATCTTGCAAGTTTCAAAATTTCTAGACGCTCGAATGATTGTATGCGAGACGGGCCGCAGTGGACAAAGCAAAAAATCAACATTTACGTTCTGCGTAGAATAAGAATAAAAATAATGTTTAATGGTCAGTAGAAAAAAGTTTTCTCGCAACACACGGGAGAAGCCGAGAAAGCATCTGTGCGTGCGCTTAAACCTTCTTTATATGTTTCGCAATTAATCACAATCCGTCACGACTCTCCCGATTGACTTTCAGCCATTTCCGACCTCGGAGCTATATTCTGATTTCTAACAGTTGATTCTTAAGTGGTACACTCGAGAAGCATGTAAGCGCATATGCTTGCAATCAGAAATTACCTTCCAATAGCTATTTTTTCAACTCTAAGATTTATAGACCCTCCGGAAAATATAGTCTTCGATCATATTCTGACGCGTGAATGACCGCTGAGCTAATTCATCGTTGACTCTCGCACACATCTCCTATTTTTATCGCCCCAGCGAAAGTTTCTGTATGCACAAATGTGCATTGGGTAATTGATCATTCAAACACTATTCTTTGATTACAACAACCTCAGTAATTCTTAACCAGACCTTTTCATCCCTGCTACAGCATTTTAAAAATACAGTCACCATTCAACGATCCACTCTCGATTCTATGAACCAAACTCGTACAATTAATCATCAAAAATTATAAACCGCTGCGTTGAGTGCCAAATTCTTTTGGCATATCGTAGGATCGTCGTTTTTGCTGTGACGAGAATATCAACCGCGTGATGACTCTCAAACTATTTTCAGATCCTCGAAACATTGTTAAGAGAAGCCAGAAAAACTGATTTTCGGAGTAAAAATTCTCGATAATAGAAGAACCTGAAGGGGGAAAAAAAAACAATAATTCAGAGCTTAACGAGATAAAGAAAGGGGTGACTTTTCCTGGGAAGGGTCGAAAAGATAAAACGTGTGGAATTCTTCCGCCCAAAGAGCAGTACCTCTCGGAATATGTGTAGGTGCGTGTATGTGTGTAGGAAAAGATACGCAGGAGCTCGGGGGAAAAGGGAAATTCGTACAGTCGTTGAGGCAGGCGCCATGTGTATAATAATGTTGAAGAATGTTGAACGAGAAAAAGGATCGAGAACCTGGGTCGCATACATTAGTTGTTAACAATGCTATAAAGGACACTCGCTCGCTCCTTCCGTATCTGCTCGAGAGGTGCTTGTGTACCACACGGTGCGGTACGCCGTACGTCCTACACTTAGAGAAGAACGTCGAGAGGACTGCTTTTTCGCGTACAATCCGGTATATATACGTATATATATATATATATATATATATATATATATAGCCTAGCATTTCACCCCGTTTCGCGCCCCACGAGATTTACGACTCTTCGTCGCTCCTTACTCACGATTCTTATGTAACGTTTACCTTGCTCGGGGCCGGGGGAATCACAAACCTCGAAGTGTAACAGGAAGGCTTTCTCGCGTACGACGTTTTTTTTTCACCAATTGCTCTCTCATTTCCACGATTCAAATTTGTCCCCGAAGTTTTGTTCAAATTTCGGTTCATTCACCCCCAGAGAACATGGAGCTTTACGTCCTACGTGTAATTTTGAAGTTTGGATATGTGAACGAAGCAATAATTTTGTGCATCGAAGAAATTAATTATTTTTTCGAGAATTCGACGAAGTCTCAGCAATTTTCAGCAAGAATTTTAGTAACTGGATCGTTTTTGGAAACTCTAACAATCATCAGGTCTAGCAAGTGTGTAGCCACTTGAGTGAACCTCAAGCAGGAGCAACTCGCGGTAAGCAACCCCAGCTAACTGGGCAATAACTTATGACCCCTTGAGAGAGAAATAGAGAGCGAGAGAGAGCTTTCTCATAAGAGTGGACCCTCTGGACCCTCGTGATAATTGTTTAAAGCGACCACTGGCCACGGCGACTGCCCTTTCGTCCCAATTCACTCGACAACCATTCCCAAAGCCGTTTGTTTCAACGCAGGGGTCTTTCGTACCCAACTCGACGCAAGGACACACATGCGGGTGAATCTAAAAGCCCTGAATGTGCGGCGCACACAGCAGTTCAGTGACTTACGTTTAGTACGTTAGCCGCGGCCCAACCTAATTGCAATCTAATCACGAGCAGTTTACGCAAACAAGTTTCGGCGTCTGGAAATATTCGTCCGGCATATATAAAACAAACAGTAAAATAAAAAACAGCCGGTCGAACAAAAAATGTGAAAATATCTGTAGAAATGATTTTTCGCATTAAAAATGATAAGAGTGATAAATACAGAGTGGGAAAAAGGAACATAGGGCTGCACGAATTTAAACGACGACGATTCTTCTTTTCTACAGTGCAAAGAGAAATGATACTTGTAAATTAGAAGCGCGCGCGGAAAGAGAGAAGTCCAGAATGAAACGAGAGCGTCCTCCGTTCTTTTGGGGCGAAATACCCCCCCCCCCCCTCCCTCCCCCTCTTCTCATTTCTCTTCTTTTCTGCCCTCCACCGTCCTTCTATGGCCTCTTCCATTTCCTCAGATCTCTCTACCCCTACACATATAACCACAATGGATAAGGTTTTTGGACTGCCTCCAGAAAATATAGGCGAAAGGATCTTTGGCTCTCTTTCTCTTTCGGTCGTTTCAGTAGCTTTATATCGCTCGTTGGTGAAGTGGAAGAAGGAGAGGAAGACGGGAAACGCTTGAATATGCGCTCTGCCGGTGGAGCAAAACGAACGAGAAGACTGCTCGCTCCTGCGAACGTTGCCGCGGTATAGCACACGACGACGACGACGACGATAGGGAGCAAATAATAGGGAAATGATTCGCTCCTTGTTAGATAAAGAGCCGAGGACGGGAGCGAATGCTGCAAAACGGTCGCAAGAGAGGGGGATTGCACAACGACGATGCTTCGGGATAAGGGGTGGAAACGCCAGAGCGACCAAGCCAATGCAAACGGGAAAACGAGATCAAGACCGAGAGAGGGAAAAAAAAGGAGAGAAAAGAAATATTGCTCGACGCCGATGAAAGGAATCGCGTTATATATGAGGGAACGAAGAAGCGTTCAGTTATAACCGCTCCATCGACCATCCTACCACGCTTTTCCATACACACACCTCAATATCTATCTAGATTGATATTTCACTTAATTTGGAAGGATTCGCGTCCTCGAATGAAATATTACATAACCCCCAAACTCGATTAAAAACAATTTTGACGGACCTCGAACTACATTTCCTTCAGTGGATTAATAAACTTATGAGAAAGCAAGGCAATGAAATCAGAAACCAGAGAATTCTCGACGATCACGTCTAAATCATGTTTTCTCGACCTCCGAAGACTTGCGAAATAATTCATACGACAACCCCGCCGTTTACGAGAATTGAAAAATTCTGGGACATCAGAATTCTCGTGATCGGATGTGAACGTAAAAATCGTTCGATCTACGACGGCGAGGGTGTTTTTTTTTTTTTTTTAATGAAACGTGCTATTCATGGATGTGGAGAAATCCTCGCCCAAGCCTCTTCGTTCTCATGGAACGAAAGCAAGAGGCCCGGGGTGAAAGAGCCGCGGCAAGAGAGTTTACAGAGTAAAGGCGAGCTCATACAGTGGACGCACAACCCTTTAGTTCGTTCTGGCTTTTCCAGAGGGTCACGCACACAAAGGTCTGGCAATGAAGTTGACGTACGTGTGCTTCGTTCCAGTGACTATACAAGAAGCTACTATATGCATATATGGGAGAGTGTATACGGGCATAAAGCAGTGGTGAGAGTCCGGTAGCGATCATCAATCAGGAAGCCAGTCAGCCGTCGGTTGGTCGGTCGAGCGTGGTTCGCGGACACGTCCAGCCTGCGAGAAACCCGCGTGGAGTTCACCGTTGTCCACGTCTCTCTCTCCCTCGCACGCATATCGATATGCGGCACGAAAAAGGGCCTAACTTTGACGATTTAGCTTTAGGAGTGAGGCGCTGTTCTGTGTCTTTTCGGCTGCTGGTATAACCGCGATGTATATTTATATGAAGAAACATTATCTTTGTCTCTCTTTCCACGCTCCAGCATATCAGAGTTCACGAGATTCGCGAGTCACGCTCGACCCGGTCTCTTCCGTGCTTTCTCAACGATCGATCTCTTGTTCGGTTCGACCGAGGAGTCACGCCTATGTGTATATCTTCAAACATATATATAGACGTATGTTCACTGACTTATCAGAGCCCGGAAGTTCCATCAGTATGCTTCCAATAACGATAATTAAAATTCAACTTTTAGTTAATGGAAAAAGCTCCTGTAGGATCGTGCCAATCAAGCTAATATCCAGCCGGACAATTCGCTGAATTCCCATGCAAACATTTCATTTTGCTGAAAGAAAATAACCGAAGGCTCGGGTTGTTTTTTCAAAAATCTTGAGCTTTTTGGATCGCTGGGAACTCTGCGCCCTCGTGGCGTTTATGAGACATTGAAGGAGAGTGTAGAATGTTTAAATTCCACAGCAGGGAGCCCGTCGGCATGGTCTACGTCTCCGGGGATAATTGCGGAGCTTGATAATGAAGCCGCAATATTTTCGCCCTCGCCCCAAAGGAGACGAGTTCATAAAAGCCAAGACGCGCTATTCCGATCTGCTCCCTTTTTTGCCTGATCCTTACGCCGATCCTTTCGGCCTATATAAAAAATGTGGCGGTTTGACTTTGCATGACTTTTTATCGGTGAGCTGACGTTTTATAAACAAAAGCGAATGAACACGCTCGCGTAGACGATTTCCATGGAGCTCAAATCTGTATATGGAAGAAAATCTCCGTGGAAAAGCGTTCGGTGCTCGCGTACACTCTGTTACTTTGGTTTTTTGGCACGAGGCTAATTACCCGCGGCCAAACTCGGCGCCGGAATCCCTCGCAACCTCACTCTTATCCACGACGACGACGACGTCGACAACGTCTCGTGCTTTGCTCGAGTTCTCGTCCCTTTAACTTTATCCACCGAGTGTCAGCGAGTCGAGAAAAATAATTCAAAGGCTTTCTTGCTCGAAATGGAGCAACTGATGTTTCCTTCTTACACTGCTTTAGAAATTCGATAGTAAACAATTTTCGAGGTTAACACGAATGACGTTAATGCTACGTCGAGGTCAAGGGCTCGCTTTCTGCTAGAGTTGAAAACAAAAACGACTCAGGAATGTCAGAAAAACATTTTTTTTTCTTTTTCAACTGGAAAAAAATGTATATAAAAAAAAAAAGAAAGAATTACGTTGATCCATAATTAACTAAATTGGAGCTATCCCGAATGATGCGATGATTAAGATGTATGGTCTTTTAAAAATCCCACTGTGCAAGAAGCGGATGCGTGATTGAAAGAAAAAAAGGATTCTCATAGGGCGATTCGGTAGTTCCAAACGGTGTCAATGTATCGCCTGACGACATGGAGCTTCACAGGAGGATTCCCCATCAAAAGAAATATCAGAGGGACGGTAGAGAGGGTTCAAAAATATTTCTCACACATAATGAAAAGGACAGAGCGAGGCAAAAGCAACGAAAGCAATGAAGCGAGAGCTCGCGCTTCCGTCCGATTGTATTCCGCGGCTTACTCTTTGATCGCTCCGATGACTGGTCAGTTTGCATCACAAAGCTAAACAGAGGCTGATGTATAAACACATACGTACACGCGCAAAATCAAGAGCTACATATAGAAATAATTCATATACGCTTTTCTCTGCGGCTTTACTCGTTCATGAACTTTTTTTTCTCAAGATCGTCTTGTGAGGCCCATTACGCTCTGTGAACTGGCACGTTAAATAAAAAGCGAACAAACATGGAATCGAAACAGAATACATACGTGAATAGCCGTTTTTATACGAAGCTCTTGGCAATGATGCCGAAGAATTGTCGTATATAATGTGCGAGGATAACGTGCAAAGAGAAACTGGGACGGAGAGGAGCAGGAGGGACATTGAAAGATCCTTCGAATGGTAAAATTCTGTCGACTCTGGTGAAGCAAAAAAATGACCTATGACATTTTCACATAGTTTTTTATGTCGAAGCGATTCCTTACGCGCGATCACTCGCACAGTCTTCGTGCAATAATGTGGATTAGTACTTGTGCGCTATTTTCCACGGTGGCATCGACCCTCGGGGGTATATGACGCTCACCGAGGGAGTAACACTCCCGGAAGAGAGTCACCCTCTCGGTATTTCAATCGCTATATATACGCGTACGTATACAACCGAGATCTCCGGGAGTTGTGGGTAAAAATAATGCATTAGAAATTCAGATGACCATGCTTCTCGGGCGTTTGGCTCGCCTGTGGATGGGCAAAGTCTGCCAGGGCAAAAGCATCTATAAACAGTGTGCGGGAGCTTCGTCGCGAGCTTTCCGGAACGCTCTTTTCGTCCGGTCGTTTCGTACGCGATTTATCAAATAAAAGGCGGCAGTACACTCAAATACCCGTTCGTCGTGACTTTCGGTGGAAGCGACAGTTCATTTTTAATGGAAAGCAGGACACACGGCCAAGGAATAGCATTCGTTGCGTCAACCTTTCTCTCTCATCTCCTGAGTGACTCGCTTGGATATAAAAAGCGCAGCCTCGGTAGCTGGAACGAGCATTTCCCGAATATACTGTCATTTTTTTTTTGTATTCATGGTGTCCATGGAGTTACGCGGACTGGCGAAGAGAAATAATCATTTACGATCGAATGAGCTTGAGTGAGGAATTCTCGAATAACTTTGCAACTTTTTGCATAAAAATTCAATCGATCGACGTGAAGGAACATTGGATCCAGGGGAATTATGACTTTTATCAATATCATCAACTTTGTCATCAATCAGGACATTCCCTCGGACTGGTAGGAGCAAAAATGCATGTTAATAATATTCATAAATAATATAATTGTGAGTGGTTGCCGAAAAGGGCAAGTGTTTCACGCAACCTGTCTACGTTAATCCATCATTTTCCTTTCTCTGTATTCCTCCGTCTCTGCATGGCATACCTTTCGTTCTTTCATCATCTCGTTTCCTCACTGTGCCATTCTCGTTCTTCCTTCTACTCGCTTGCAATGTTTTTTCTTCCTCTCTTTCTATTTCTCATCGTTTCACGCCTGCATCTCTGGCTCAGCACACCCGCTTTCCTTTCTCGCTCATTCTACTCATCGTTCACTCTCCACCCGCTCGGCGCGTAGTCGTTTAAACGGTTTATAAACAGTCCCGCAGAGACTCCAACGATTCATTAACCACAATGTACTACAGTTCGAGTGTTTCTCGACTCTGCTGCTGCTATTCTTCTCTTGCTCTTTCTTTCTGCTCCACTATTACCAATCCTATCGCTACTCGGCTCTTATACTTAACACTAATCCACGTTCTTTCGAAAAAAAACGTCTCTCTTTTCTTCGCACACTTTCTTTCCTGTGTACAAAATGAAGGCTTCTAATTCCTGAGCACCTCAGAGAGTTTCTCCGGTCGTTTTTGCTCGTGCAGTAACCGTTGCATTTATATTTGAAAAATGACGTTGCATTGGATTTTATTTGCATCGGGATGTTGAAAAAGCATTTCGCTCAGTTGTTTAAAACGTCTGGGAAATCCGACAAATTGGCAAAACGATAAAAGTTGGTCTGAAAGTACGAAAAAGTCTATTCATAAGAAGCGGATTCGTTCGGTACAAAAAAATGCGATTGAAGAAATGAATGTACCGGTGCGTTGGTCTCGAAACCGTGGAGCACCAAGAGTTCTTGATGTGTTTCGCTACAGAGAAAAGAATCGCGAGAATTTTCACACCGAGTCGAGAGGAGAAAAAATAGCGAGACACCGGATACGTTCGCCTCGGGTAATTTTCTTCTCCCAGGAGGCAACATATATTAGCAAACGCTCGACCGAGTCTAAGCTTCCTGTCACATATCTGAATGTGTTTTTTTCAAGCACAGCTGTCACGAATACTGCGACGAGACTTCCGGGTTCGTTATCTCTCTTCGCACAACGCTTTATTCTTCCGTATCATTCCTCAACAACGACAGAACGAATTAATTATCAGTGTCTAAAATCTTTTGACCGATGAGAGCCCGTGACAGTGTTGCAACGTCTTTTGCCATTTTGTTCCCCCTCTCCCCTTTCTCGCTCCATATTTTCAACAATTACAACCATTCCGCCTTGTTAGTATTCCCACTCCGCGTTGAGAGGCTACATTTTTCGCCAATTTTTGTTCTCCCGCCACATTGCTGTGTGGCTCTGTAAATTGTTTGTTTGCGCTCAACTTGGAACACTGCCAAAATCTCGTTTGTAACTCGACGGCGAGCGACGCGTGACACATACAAGACTCCATATTGTTCCAGCCTAACAAACTCACTAGCAGAAACGAATATAGACGGAGACCTGACACAATTGTCGACTTGGCATTAATATTTTCGTCTCCGTATGATATACGATTTCTTCTCGTAAATACAAAATGTTCAAACAATGTTTATTTACTTTGTATGCCGAATGTTGACGAATTTGATTCTATTCGAATGGGCAAGTTGCTCGAAACATCGGGAAAGCCACGAACGGGTATTTCAGGTTTTAGCAACGATTCCGACGAGGAGTGAAATTTTGGCACAAAGTTGGGCCATTGCCTCGACACCCCGGACAATTATTTAGTCTATGATTAATGAAACTATTGTCGATTTGCCAGATTCTCAAGTTTTTTAATTGAATTTGAGTACGAGACAGAAAGACAAACGTCTGTAAGTTGAATTATCGCAAAATCGTAGAAATAACTTGGAAAATTGAAAAAAACTCACGAAGGCGAAGAAATGCGATAACGATGATTCTTTTTACACTCAATCTTTTTGCTCGGCAGAGACAAATAGATCGATAGTGTGTCAGGATAATTATACTACACGAGGGAGGCAAAAAATGTTGAGAAAAAAAAGACAGAGTTTTTGGGTGAGGGATCCCTGCAGGGTGTCTCGCAGGACGAATCCCACCAACTTTTGCGAGGGTTGTTCCGAACGATAGAATAAGAGAGAGGAGAACAAGCCCCTCGCTTTCCCGACGAAGCTTTTATAGCGGCCCATTTGGGGCGACAACGAGCGTGGAAAGTTCTTTTAGTACGGGGCCACAGATTTAGTTGAAAAATATGTGTACGGTTATGGGTCGCGGGGGTTTCCGGATTATCAATTTGTTGCATCGTGTTTATTATTTTCTCCTCGTTTTTCCGTATCGTAAGCTTCGTGGCTTAGCTCTCTGTATGCATACGATATCATCGTTCTACATGTATAAACGTATAGTATTTGGAAACACACTCGCTCTGAATATTCTCGTCATTTGAAACGCTCGTGGCCGGACGTGACTTCCTCGTCTTCGGGGTGTATATAATCGCGATGTATGTTCAAGGGTCCACGTATACGTAAACGTTGTACGCGGGGCAACATCGAGCAGATGTTTGTGCTGGATCCGTGCCGAATAACTTGCACAATGATACAACTTTAGCGAGACTCCGTTAGAGAGTGTTGGAGTGACAATAACGGAGGCGACACTTGTGTCATTTATTTCGAGATGATTTCGCTTTACGATTAGTCACCCGGCGGGTGTTTCGAATATTTCGATTCGAGAATTAAACAATTAAAAAGTAAAAATTAACTGAGAAACGTTGAGCATGAGATCTGTCAAACGACGCAGTAAAAAAAAAAAAGGAATTACACTTTCATGGTCGCTGGTGTCTGGCCTTAACTCTCTTCTGTGATTCGCCCGTTTTATTCTCTATCGAGAGCGGAGAATCGAAGCCATTTGGATTTCCTTCCGCGGGAGTTATCTCTAATTCGGGTTGGATTTACCCACCGATGAATCTTTAAATTACATGCTCCCTCTCATGCCTTTATATCTCTTGGATGCTTTTTTTTCCTTCTCGTCCTTAACCCCCTTTGGCAGTGGCAATCGCATTGTAACTCGTTCGAGATTCTCGAGCACTCGATCATGCGTATCGCGCGAAATCGAGCAAAGACCCTGGCTGTCGAGTCGTAAGACAAGAATTCTGCTTTAGATTTTTCTCCGGAATCTATGTTGATGCGTGTTTTAAAAATCCTGGAGCAGGAACCCATCGAAATTGTGGGAAAATCCAATTCAATGGGAATTTTGAGAAAAACAAACTCGAGTCCGCTGCAGCAGGACAAAAGCGTGACAAAGTCTGAGGTGTCATGATCGAGACAAGAGGACGAAGATCCTCGAGTTCATGGAGCCTCGTGTGTCTGTGTCGCGAGCAAGTTTTGAGAGTTACATAGCATCAGAGATATGATAAGCCATCGTAACAACGGCTTCTCGAGGGACTTCTTGCAGTGGATTAATTGACACATCGGTGGTTAGAGGAGCAAGAGCTTAGTGGGAAAGAGCAAGAGTGGTGCACTTGGAAACCCTATGGGAGTATCTTCACTCTGTTCTCAGGCTTCTGAGGGATTGCTCGCTATCTATCTCTCTCTCGGTCTTTACGCGTTCGCCGTTGACTGATGAGCCCCATCCCGAACGGAGGCGTCGGGAAAACACTCCATGAAAGCGTCGGTCAGTTCATTCTTTCTAGACACTTTTTTTTTCGTGCCCCATGGGTCGGTGACGGTTCAAAAATCACTGAGGGAGCGAGTGAATAAAACAACAACAAAAAAAAAACAAAAACAAAACAAAACGACGTTTCTTTCGAAAACGTAACGAAAATATGGATCAAATTTTATTCATCCCGCTGCATTTCTTTCCGGAGTAATCACGAAAGTTTCTGACTGAAAAATTGAAAAATTTGATCGCTGGAATTTGAGACTTCGACGATTGGATTTTGATCAGATTGAATGAAAGTTCGTTCGATTCGTTCTTGGCGAAATTCACTGAGCACAGATTCATTGCTAATCAGTTGATTCCTTTTTCTGCTTCGTGTAGATTTTGCGCTCGGAGAACGGAGAAGAGTTCCCGATGCGCGTCATATGGCAGCCGCCGAAAACACGCATACTCGGAACGATAGTAGCAGAGACGAGTGGCCGATGTAACAGATTGGAATTTAATACGAGCGGCTGGGTGACATCCGGACGTTCGTACTGTACGTATAGTTAGTCGCGTTTTGGGGTAAAACATACGGCCAAAGAGTGGATCCGAGTGGCACGATAGATCATGGATGGGAATCTTTACTCACGAAGAGAGAGGCATCGCTTTGTTAGTCGCTGGAAAGCCATCAAGTCTGCTTGGTCAACTACAAAATGCGATCTCTCTTCTCCGCACGTCGACAGAGCCATCTTATTTCCTTGAACATGATCCCTAACTCACGCGTCTGGTACTTAAATCACAAGAATCGAGGGTGCTTAATATAAAATCGTCCAAAGGTCAAAATTCAATGAGCTCAAAAAAATCTGAGTCAAGAAAGAAACTTTAGTGGTAAAAGTAACGACGAAATTTGGAAGGAACAGAGATGATGTTGCAGAGATGAGCGACAAATGGTCGGAGACTGCGGTAAACGACGTTGCAAAATCGGTATAGGAAACGTCCGGTACATTGGTTAGCTCGCGAGTCCTCGAAAGCTCGGACGGGACACTCGGAGTACAAGAGGGCGAGGGTGAGTTATGACCGTCCCAACGAGAGCGTTATCCCACAGCCCCGACGCTCAATTTACAGATGATTCCGCGTGTTACCGCCGGCCAACGGCCGGTTAACCTCGCCGTTGTGGACACTCGATCTTCCCAACGGGTTCTCTCATCCTCCGTCCGGCATGCGGTACATAGAGCGAGAGCTTATAGAGAGCATGAGAGCAGGAGAGTGCTTGCGAAGCGAGGCATGCGTTCCGACGCCGTTAAATCGCGGCGTCGTGTCTCATACTCTTCCTTCTCCATATCTCCTCTTCGTATACGTTCGTCCTGTCCCATCCCCGGCTCTCCATAATCTGAGTTCCTCGCACCCTCAAGCTGGACGGGATGAAGTCGTATAGCGGCTAGCCACATACACCCAACATCCTAGTAGCTCGCTCTACAAGACCTATTCCTTAGATTTATCGTTCTTCGATGGCTTTACAATGGGCCAACAAGTTGGCGGAAGACGAGGAGTCGATACTGAATTCCTCTGCCGTTATTTCTTGCCGCACTGACGCTCTTGTGGTTGGGAAAATTGTGTCCAGGCCACAAGTCAAGGATGGAGGTCCGAAAACGAAAAAAATAGTTGGAAAAACGTGAGGGAACGAGTACACAATGATTCGTTACGAAGGGGTTGGATTCTCGTGACTTTACCGAGTCGGTTGACGGTCAATGCAGCCGGGAAATTGGCCACGTGTGGACCATCTTTCATACGGGGTCATCCATCGATTTTCACGCTAGTCCCAAAAAGTACTCTCGATGGTCATCAATGAACGAGTTATTGTGTATGCTCACACACGCAAAATTGAACCCTCTGCCCCAGGAACATGGCGCAAGGGACCTCACTCAGTTTTTCACACAGTTAATGTGTTTGCAAAATGCCGAAGTATGAGAATCGATCGGAAAACATGCGGTTTACCGCAGTCCGCTTGTGCGAGTGTGTACCAGATGCGGGTCGTGAATAATACGAACTTTTCAAGGGATTGGAAAGGGAGTGGCAACCGAGAGTCATTAGCCGTCGGAATTTTGTTCTCAGTGCCCCCCGTCGAGATAATCGCGGCCGGAGAACGTCTTATTTATACCGAATGACATGTGCCACCGTCTCCAATGGACGGAATAGATTTCTTCGTCCACTATGGCCCCATGCTGGGGCGACATAATGTAAGGAAAGGCTTGGAGCTTCTAAGACGACAAATATTGACGGATTCGAAGTGTAATGTTTGGTTAAGCTTGTTATTGGTTTACCTTGTTGGTTGCTTTTCCTGGTCGTTTTCTTCTCTTTCATCCAAGGATACTCCGGGACATTGACACCCGATGGATCCGCAACCGCGTGCGGATCCATCATCGTGTGATAACCAGGATGATGAGTTCCTGGACTCATAGGTCCACCAGTTCCTGGTGAATGTTGGAGTGGTCCGTCGCCAGCAAGCTGAGGCAATGCTGTCATAAATTCGGCCATCGAGGGCTGGCTGTTGATAAAGCCGGTCTCGGCGGGCCCGCAGCTCGGGTCCATCGTTGGATGAGACCCGTGCTGTGGTAGACCAGCTCCGGTACCAGCCCCCGCGGCCACCGAGGTCAGCCAGAAGCCACTGCCGACTCCGGTTGTACCGGAGCACCCGTCGTTCGCCAGGACGGGTGTCGTCGGCCTCGTTTTTTCAGGCTGCTCGAGCTCCTCGCACTCAACGAGGCAGCCTAACTGCGCCAACCTTAGACCCACTGTTGCCTGATGCACCTGAAGCTGATGCTCACTTTCCGCTTGGACCTCGGGTACTCGTTGTTTTCCCCGCATCAAATCCTTCGGGGCTTGTTCACCGCGACAACGAGTATCTCCGTCAAACTTGCATGGCTCATAAATGAAACATTTAATTTTTTACAACGACTATTTACAGTGAATTGAATCTCGAACGAGGTTCACTCTTCGCGACACGCACTTGATCCTTTTCGTGCACTCACTCGTCATCACTTGATCAATAAATCATCATCAACTTGTCACACTGAATCTTTCGTCGTCCAGGAGAATCCTCGAGACCACGAGAACAAAAAATAAACAGAAGGTCGAATTGAAACGACTCCACGAAATTTCACTGATACAGCGACGATCGATGTTTCGAATGATTATTATTAACACCGTGATACCGTCGATAATCAGTCGTCGGAGGAACGACGATACGATGATTTTTCAAAATGATGATGATGTCCGCGCGCGATTTCGGGGGCAGGCACTGTCACTCCGATCGGCCGGAACCCGGCGAGCGGCGTACGCGAAGTGAAGGAGGACACCGGCGATAGAAGATGGAGGAGGAGGAGAAGAAGAAAGGAAGTCGGAGATGGAGGAGGCGTATCGCGGAGGTGGGAACTCAACGAGACACGGTTGAGGCCTTTCTAGTCTGGCGTGTTAGATGAAGAAGTGAGCGGTCCGAGTCACGAGAGGAACAGAGACGCAGTTACCGAAGAAAAAGGTCGGCAGGAGAGCAGCGGGACCGATCGCAAAGAGCCGAAATCTTTGAGGCTACAACGTGAGACCGAGCATTGGTGACGCAGTGGGTCTCTGGTCCATAGAGATGCAGGTACGATACTGGCTAACAGGATTAGGAGAAGGCGAGGCTCACGCAGCTCCAAAGATGAAGGAGGACAGAAGACTGTCAGATTTTTCCTTGTGGTGGTGGCAACAGTTGTCGTGGTGGGCAATGACGAAGTAGAGGGAGTAAGAATAAAAAATAAACATCAACTGTTTTGCCCGCACGATGTAAGAGCCCGCAAGCTCTTTGTTTATATTTTATTGCTTTTTACACTGCGGCTCGTCTTTGTCTGTTTGTGTGTTTCTCTGTTCGCAATCTTTTGTACCTTCTTTATCAAGGTTTACCTCACTTTTTCAGCTTCCGAATTCACGTACATGCGCGCGTGTACAACCGGTACAAAGTATTCGTGTTACTACTTTAGCGAAGGGCACCACCGCGCGTGTCCCTCGCCAATCGTCTTTCTCCGCGCCTCTTGCTCTACTTCCTGTTCTTCTTGTGCCCGATCCGGACGTGTTGGGGCCGCAACGATCACTCTCTCTCTCTCTCTCTCTCTCTCTCTCTCTCTCTCTCTCTCTCTCTCCGTCTCTTATTTTCTTTTTTTATCCGTCCTGTTCTTGCCGCTCGGTTTTCTGGATCCCGTGATCCCCGCCGCTCTGCAACGACCAATAGGAGCTCGGTATCCCGGGTACGTGGAGGAGCAACCCTCTCTTCGAGCTTCGGGGGCGGTCGCTCCGTTGACGAAGCTCACTCAATGACTCCCGCTGCAACTATCTTTCCTTCTCTTTTCCTATCCAGATCTTTTCCCAGTTCAATTATTACGATCGTCAAGGCGTACAGGTGCTCCAAATTTTGTCGTGACGTCACGCTACAACTGGACCACTCTCGAGTACGTTTCACCATGAATTTTTCGTTATTTTTTATTTCTATTTTATTTTTTCGATGTTCGTTCGTCAAGAGCTCGTAGATCAGACGCTCTCCTCGACGCTTGGCCTCGGTCCGGACGGCTCGAGTGCGGGCGGGCGACTCTCGTACACCCGGTGGCGAACACGCTGGGCTGACTCGGCGAAGGGCGGCGGCACAAGCCTCGACAGCCCGTGGGCGGGCCGCGCGACCGCGCACTCCGCTCGCGTTTTCGCTCTCGAAATCTCGTGTATGCTTCCAACTCTGTGTATATTTATATATGTATATAGTCACTCGGAGGTTATCGCGGTGGGGAAGTTACTGTCACGTGCTCTTCGCGACCACGCGGTTTACTCCGCGAATTCACATTCGTCTGCTAAATTTTCTAGCATCGTCGAGCAATCGAGGGAACGAGGAAACTTTCGCGCACAGAAAATTCGAACAACGAACATCCGATCCCGAACTCATTTGCGTAAAAAAAGCCGTTACTCGATTCTGATGATTTTCATCACTGAATCTGATCGTCACGTGTTGTTGCGCAATTCGTTCAGATGCTGCACGAATTGTGTCGACGATGAGTGTAGTGGAAAGTGTAAGATTAAATTGTCAGGATCAATTGCTGCAAGCGTGACGCGCGATCTATGCATGCACGGAGTGTACAAACGTAGGGAACAGGGTACAGACTGAAATGGTACGGAGCACCGGCTGGTGTCATCCGGGAAGCAGCGCAGGACAGTTTTGATGACAGATTACCCTGATCCGCTTTGTGGAGAAGCTCTCATTCCGACAGGCCGTTTGATCGAGAAGTTCACCAGCCATTCGTCCGTGACAAGGGTGAATAACATACAAACAGAAAAACAGAAAATTTGTCCCAGTACCCCGATCACCGGGTCACCGATTCATTTTCCGGAAGACAGAAACGATCGTTTTTGACTGAATGTGGCGGATCGTACTTGAAAAGTATTTTTTGCCTCATTCAATTTGCACGCAGTGAAAAAAAAAATCTACAGGCAAAATAAAACTGACGTTTGATCGAGTCAGTTGGTTGACAAATGATTGATAATTAATTATGAGAATTAATGAATTTTTCGATCGATATGAATGGCACGAATGATGCGATAGAATTTTCAGAGCCTAATAATCATTTCAATGTTGAAGAAAGATCGCTCGAAAGTAGTAGCTCGAAACGATCGACCCCATCTGCCTACAAAAGTTTCACTTTCTTCGGAGATTTGTCATTTTTTCACAGGTTTTTTTTAGTACGCTACATATTGCTGGCACGTCATAAACAAATGACAGGTCGTATGGCGCGAGTCAGTTTCGTCCCGGGTTGTGGTGAAATATTTGATTTCCGAGTGGATTTGAGCGAAATTTCGGGAGAGTAAGAGAGACGGAGAGAGAGAGAGAGAGAGAGAGAGGAGAATGGAGAGAAGCTGGAAGCAGGCTATACGAAGGTTGAGAGTTGAACGAGAGAGGAAGGGTGCCGTGAGCAGGGCGCTATCATATCCCACCCCCAAAATATACTCTCGCGAGAGGAGGCGCATCGGGCACAAAACGAGAAAGAGTGAGAGAGACAGAGAGGAAGAAAAAGAGAGTTGCACAGCACCCGCCACATCTGCCGCCAGATTTAACTATACATTACAGACACACGATATGTCAAAGTCCTATACTTCATATCGACTGTGCCATTTATTAAAAGTTTCATCGCACGCTCTCTCCGTGTTACGAGAGAAAGTCTACCTCGCGTACACACATACAGCTATGTATATATTATGTGCTTTATATACGTATCCGCGTTCGGTAAGCTTTTCGTTTCCGAATCTCGCTATCGAGAGGGAGCAATTTGCTCAGCTTTTTCTTTCGTAGGATTTCAAGATTTCGCGAAGGAAGCGACGCAAAACATATTATCGAGAGAGACTTTTCAAACTGGCTCACGCCAACCGAGAGAATTCACGCTATTCGTCATAATAATAACAATAACAATAACAATAGTGTGTGTGTGTGTGTTAACAATAGTGTGTTATATTTTCGCCTCGGCGTTCTGAGGCAACTCTCCGAACTTGTTCGAAAAGATGCAGGAAGAGCGGCGGGGCGAAAGATACGAAAAACGTATAATCGAGACGGGGATCGTTGAATGTGCGCCCGGCAAGAGAATCTTTCGGTCGAGCCCCTTTTTGCGACGACAGCGTGTCTTCCTAACAATCCGGCATTTTTATCTACAACCACGAGCCTTATTTCTGTATATACGAAGGAGCAGACTTCTTCTTCGTTCCTCCGTCTGCCACCGATTGCGAAATGAAGTTTTATATTAAGCTCCGAGTTTTCTGTCTCGCACTCCCTCGTTTCTCTCGCTTCCTCACTGTTCTCCCATCGTTCCCACTGTTCACCCTCGCCCACTTTTGTACCCCGCCTTTTTCGATTCCAGCCTCTTTGAGCACCCACGACAAGAGCTCCGAGCTTTCTCTCGCTCTTCATCCCTCCGCCTGTACTAGCAGACGTCTCACCCTGTATATTTACGTACCGATAGATCGTTATGCCGACTTTTGCATATATATTGCCGCTGCTCGATCTCTATCTTTCTCCCATGAGCTAGACGAGGAATTTTCCACCGTAGGATCGACGTGGGTCTTTTATTCGCGTCAAATATTACAAGCATTTTTGACAAATCGTCGCATTGTCTGCCATTAAAATCTTAGGAATGAAAAGAACGCGACGCAGCTACTGTATTTCGGTTCGAAACGTTGAGTCGCATGAACAACAACGAACATTTTTACGTATCGATTACCGATTCCGTTGGAGGAACGAATGACAAAATTAATTAATTCTTCGGAAACTAATAAAATATCTAAAATAATTGTTTTTTGATAGTCCTTAAGGTTTACCAGTTATTAAGCAATGCCAAACGTTCCTTTACGATTTTTGGAGGAGGCACAGTAATTGAATAGTCACGAAACACGCTCCAGAAAGCTTGTAGTAATTGCAAACGTGACCATTCCCATCATTAAAAATGAACCTCTCGTCGCCATTTTATCGTATTCCGTTCACGATATCGTTCCTCTTCTCTCTTTTCTGAATTGCCCCCGGCCTGCGTGGGGCTCCCATGTCAGCTGTCAATCACCGGAGCACCCAAAACGTTCACCCTGCTGCGTTCGATTCGAGAGGGTCGTCCATCCCCTCCTGTTGGCTCTTGCGAAGCCTGCACATCCCTCGACACTCGATTTCTTATGAGGATTTCGCAGTTGAACATTTCCATTTTTCGTACAAATTCCAAATGAATATTTTTTCGCTGTAAACGCAAAATTTGACGATAGGAAAGTGAATGAAGCGCAAAAAATTCCGACGAATCGTCTTAGAGATTTTGAAACTTTTTGGTCGCGATGCGGAGCGGCAAATTGAACAAATCAAATGCGAATAATCGTGAGAATTGTTTCACAGAATCCTCGATCAAGAAAACTCTGCATGAATAAATTTGAGAATGAAATCAATTTGGAAAATGTGGCCCTCGAAATGTCGAAGAAAAATGTGAAAAACCGTCGGAAAAAAATGATCGAACGCATTTTTTTTCTTTCTTTTTTTCGAAAGCTCCAAAGCAAGGTCAAATATGCAACGAGCATCTTTTGAGGTTGATATTTATGTGTATATCTGTGCAGGTAGATTTTTGTACAAAGGGTTTCTACGATAGAGAGGGCGCGTTCTTTGTGAGAGAGACAGGCACAAGGGTAGTCTGATGTTTTAATTAAGCATTCACTGTGGATGGTATCGCACGGTTCTTTATACTTCATAGCAAGCAGATGTTGCTGTGCCGAGGATCTTGGTAGTGTCTTACCTTCGTACATACACATTGAGATGTCTGGGAGAGTCAAGAGCAGAATGTGCAGAAGGCTAATCCTACGAAGACAAAACGAAGAACGTGTATCCGTCGAGAAGCACGAGGAGTACGCACACAGAGGAGAAAGACAGAAGCCACAAGAAATGTAACGGTGAAAGATGGAGAGGGAGTCGCGAGGAGCACAAGCAAGACTACGTTCAATTATGCATATTTAATTTGCTCATATCCTCCTCACACCCTTCTCGAATCTTAAATCTACGCTCTCCCACCACAAGGACAGGAAATTCATCGAAATTTACATCGTAATCTCGTTAATCCCATTTTCTGGATACACAGGAAGAAACGTATCTGATTGTTCAATTACAGTACGGGCGGCGTTGTCTCGAGCCTGGGAGCTTTTTGTTCTGCTTGACGGCCAAATAAGAATCGTACGGTAAGTCTCGTCGTCGTAGACGGCCAGTTGCAAAGGAGAGGGAACGAATCTACCTCATCGACCATTCGAGGATATCTCCTAAACCACCGAGACCGAGAACCAACCTGGACCTTTAGCCCGATGTGTATGAGCTTTTCCCGAGGGCAGCTTTTGCCCGACACTTGGCGCAAATTGCCCCAGTAAGTGTAGTGCATTAATCTTTGGTTTGGTACTATCCTTGTGGCGTTCCCCTCTCGACACACCGCGTGTGTTTGTGGCCGCGTTCCTCTCGTCGCTTTTGCGGCCTCGTTTTCCTAGTTTTCGGTCTTACTCTCTTCTTCCTTTCTCTCGTTCCTCCTATATTTGTTTCTGATGCTATTTTAACGCTCGTGCTTCATCGCCTCCGCGTCGACGAGAACCAAAGAGAATTCTTACGCACTCGCACGAATGGATGTTCAGCCTGCTGGCTGAAACTTTTGGTTACTTCGCGTACATCCAAGCGACGTCCGATTCGCCCTCGGAGAAACAACCCCTCAAGGGCTATAGAAGTATTCATATATCGAGGATAATGCGAATACCATGTCCTCGTGAGAATTCCGAATTAACCGACACTCTTCCTCACACCGGATTCTCTTCTCTCGACTCTTTTATATGATTAAATAAATTGGTAGCGATTAGTTGTTATTCGAGCTTTGTCTTTTTATCGAAAACAAGTTTTCCTCTATCCAGGAGCCAAATAAACAAGTTTCGAGTCAAAAAGCGACTGATCTTCAAACGACGATGATGACACAAATCTGTGAACTCCACTCGTAAAACCAACGCGAAACTGCCACGGCGGATACATCGAAATTATTACTCCCCGACGTTTATTATCAAATCGTTGAAAACGCATTTGCAGAATTGCTATGTATATACGTGTGTGTGGTGGTTCCTGAACGAAGGATATTGCAAAGTGCGGTGTGGCACTCCGGATTAGACAAAGTCTGAGCCTCTCATGTTGCCCAGATGAGCCTGTAACGACCTCGTAATTCGGCAACATAATTCCGGTGAGTTACACATGGCATGAGATTGCAGAAGCAGCCGCAGCCCCTGGAACACACGTTCGCTAGTCGTTACATGTTGGCGCGTGGTCTTCTTAATGAAGAAACCGATTGCTGCATCAATCTGTGGAGATTCATTCACTCGAGGACAGCCAGATGAGTTCAAGGAACTAATTCACACTGGATTGCTCATTCTCCTTTGGTCCTTCGATTGATGATATTTGTGTTACTGTGTTATTATCATGGGCATCGTTATCGATCGACGAGGAAAATTTTAGGTAGTCATTCATATCTTCTGCATCAACGTCTATATCAACTCATTCGCGCCCTCTCTTCGCGGCGTTCATCCCCTTACAGGCGAAAAAGCAGCGCGGGATAGCGACAGCAGCCGCGTCGATAGCCCAACGTCCAAAGTTCTGCTCTCTTCGTGTCCCGCGTTTCCTCGCATCATCCCTGTTTTCGTTGCTGGTGGTTGGTCGGTGACTTGCACGTACGAATGACTCGGCAACCAATGCAACGAGAGAAAGAGGCTTACCAGCTAAACTTTTCGCAGGATTACAAGCTTTTTCTCCTCGCGATAGCGTGTAACACGCGTGCTGCTCGTTCGTGATGCCATAATGCTGAGCGGAGCGGAATGATCTCGCGGAATTCGACCTATCCTTACTTTTTGATATCCAACGATGCTTTCACCCTCAGAATCCATAAATTCGAGCGTCGTTATATCTCGATTGGGGTAAATGGATTGCTTGCATTTTCGGGCCAATAAAGTTAATCACAAATCTGCCCAAATGCTTTTTGATTTTTTACTGTTCAATGAAAAAACAAAAAACACAATTTTGAGGGAACAGCCCCAAAGAAACTGTTTAAAAAAATGTTTATATTGTGATATTCAACTTCACGGAAAACCCGGAAGCTCGAGCTGCCATTCGATATCCCAGTTAATATAATTTCGTGCAGATGCGCTGGAATTCGGTGACAATGGGGAATGAACGAGAGAGAATATGAGGAGCCGTGTGACAGTTCGATAGAAGCCAAAAAAAAACAAAAAACATCCCCATGTACCTTTCACAGGCGCACTGGGCGGTGGCGAGTGATTGCCGATTATGATGGACGAGCGGAGTCACATACAGAGGGTGGCGAAATAATTTTTTGCGGATAATAAAGCACGCGGAAAACGTTGGATCGATCGATTTAACGGTTAGATTTTTCATTGCGTGAGAATTTTAAAAAGCTGTGTGTGGCCAGGCGCGTTCTGCATTGGATACTTTTTGATTGAGGGTTCGCCATATTTTGTGCAATTTCAAGTTCAATTAACTGTGGTGTATAATTTCTTGATATAATGAATCTGGAGGCTCGTGAAAATTGGGTGGTCGCTGGTATTTTTGCTTGATCGAGGAAGCAGATGGACGGCTAGAAAGAATGTTAATTTTTCTTTTGTTTTTAAGAGTTCTTCATTGCATTTTTGGCGAATGGTTTTGTTCACCCAAAATGCAAATTTCATTGGGTCGGATGAAACTTCCTGGGGAAGATGATTTGGATAAAATTTTGGAAAAGCAGCTTTGTTTCCGATCAAAACAACGTCGTTTTCCTCGACCTACCCTCACATATGTAACGGCGTTCGATCGATCGTCTGGAAAAATCTATGCGTCAAATTTATTCTAGGGTTCATTTAACGTTCCTCAATTCTCTTCTCGTAACCCTAGCGAAAAAGCTATAAGAAGTTATTCGTTGCCGAAACCTAAAGCGGGAGGATACTTGTGGAGGAGGACAGAAGAGGAATATCGAGATTCGCAGTCACAGCAGGATTTTCTTGCTAGGGAATTCTTATCCTTAGCTCGTGGTCTCTCGATATATTTTTTTTTTTTTTTTTGTCAAGTGTATTTTTATATTTTTCTCCTTAAGGTTGGTGTCTGGGCTCCTGGGTGCGAGGGCAAATCTTCGCCAATCGTTGAGGATGATCTTGCGGTACGTATTATACGTTACATCTATTTGTCACTGTGAAAACGTTCGCTATCAAGGCAAACGACACACAGAACGAGGAGGACAAGGACAAGGATACAGGAAAGAACAGTATGAAGTAGAAAAGACGCGGCGGGGCAATGAGAAGAGCGTGCGATGGTTTGCTGGTCGTCGTGACGCCCGGATGCTCTTTCTTTCCAAGCTCCCGGCTCCCTCCCCTCTCCAGGGACCACTCCATCTTTCCACCCTCATCCTTCGTACAACGTTGCCTCGATCTCTCTTATGTCGCTTCCTCTCGACCGCGATCTCATTCTTTATCATTCTCATTCTCGCGAAACGTCCAGCGGCCGCAGCAGAACCGGACAGTCCGATGGAGCGGTGTCGAGAACTCTCCAGCCCCACGTTAAAGAGGTAATTTGTGTCATGAGCAATCCGGAAGCCTATTTCTTCCAAAACTGTCTCGCGCGATATCTCGTGCACACAAACAACTTTGTTTCCGCGGTGTTTGGTTCCTGTCGCTTTTTCTTGGCTGCACAAATGCCCCGATCTCCGTCGATGATCCTTCACGATTTTCTACACGAGACTCCCTCAAGCAGGGGGACTCCTTTGGAGCGTTTTTCCATCGCGACGTATCCCCGGTTCTCGGAGAGTGTTATTTTGTTTATTTTTTTGTTTTGCTCGATACCGCAAAGGTGGCTTGGATAAAAAAAAGTCTCGTAGCTGCGCGTCTTTACGGTCGGACAGAGTCACTGATTTACCTAGGGTCCTCCTTTGCTTTCTTTATCCTTTCGGTGGCTCGTTCTCTTAGCCCGTGACTCGAGAACCAGCTCGACTTTAGAATAAACCCCGGGCGGGGCCAAATCCCTATTTTACTTAGCTACCCGAGTCGCAGGCCTCCTAACGGCGAGGGAAAAGTCGGTCGTGTACTAAATTTAAAAGTAAAACCTCCGTCTTTGTAGGCGAATCCCCGCGCTGAAAGGAGCGAGCTGGTCCTTCGCTTTTCCTACGATATTTCTATCTCCCTTTATCGTAGCCCCGCGCATATCGTTTCTTTCCTTTTCGTATTCTCTTCTTTTTTCCCTCTTCTATTATTTCTCTCTCGCTCTGTTATTCTTTTGCGTCGAGAGCCGCTCCAGCCATTCAACAGATTTAAATGGAGCTCAACCGCGGGTTCACTTGGCCTCTCGTACTCTCTCCTACATCGGACTCCCTCACACAAGGCGCTTCATTGTCTCAAGAAAATTGAGTCCTCGTCTCCTTTCGCCAGTTGAATGGAAAAGGAGGCCCACGAAAAAGTCGATTATCGATATTCATCCTGCTAGAGCAGAATTTCAATTTAATTATTTCATTCTGATATCCTGCCAGGCATTTCGTGTAAGATTTTTTTTTTTTCTTATTAAAGCTGATAATATATTATAGTCAGCACCGCAGGACTCTGATCGCCGTTAAATTATCGCCTCTGCAACGGAACAAGGTGCGGAACGAAAAAAGGGCTTCCATTGTCCGAAGTTTAATAGACGGTTAATTCGTGCACAATGTACAAGATTCGGAGCTCCGGAACGATTATTTTGCTACCGTTCTTGTATGTAAAGGTCTGATGAATTTAATCGCTTGATAAGTTCATAAAAGATTCGTAATTAATGATGGATATTCATCGTAAGAATACCCTAGCGAGAGTTGCTGTGTGTGTGTGTGTGTGTGTGTGTTTGAAAAACATGGGCAAGCTTCGGAGCGAATTTAAATGGCGAAATGAGCAGAGCAAGAAATCGAGACTCACAATAAAGTTCGATGCTCCGGATCAGCATCGTTCGGAGATAAAGAAGAGTCTCGAGATTGCATGTCACGGCTCTCATTAAACTATCGCGCATATGGCGGCAGTAGGAAAAAGAACAAGACACGCTCGAGTAAAACCGCGTCATGTGCTGTTTTTACCCAAAAACATTTTTCTCAACGTGCTCGAATAAAACGTGAAAAAAACATGCCATTGGGGACGAAAGTTTTCCATAGCCACGAGCGTTTTGCCCACACAAAAACTATAACCCTTGACCGCTTGTAACACCTGCCTCTGCCATAAAGGACAATGATACTTTTATAATTGAAATTAATTGCGAGTGTTGGTGCGGTGCCTCAACACTCATGTGCACATGTGTCGACTTATGCTGGATCCCAAGGACCCGATGGCAAAAGGTCAGACGAAATTTTCTTTCCTGACCTCGCTTGACAATTTTTTCAAAGGTTAATTTGGGAAATGGGGTAAAAAAATAATTTGGGAAAACCGAAGAATCGTGGATGCTTGGGGATAACTTAGGGAAAGGATGCTTTGATTTTCGGGATGATTAAGTGGCTCGGAAGAAAAAAAGATCGAGCTGAGGAAAACGGTGATGGACATGCAACGACCCATCACTGTCGATCCTTCATCTTTCATCAATGGAATCCTTTCCACCTTCTCGAATATTGTATCTTCATATTTAACTGCAGAATTCATTGAGAGAAGAAGAAAAACTCGGACCACTCCTCTTCTGGATAATTTTTGGAGAAGCACCGAAAAAAAAATGACCATCTGTTCCGAAATGGTCTTGCTCGACGTTTTTGGAACTTGGCCTCGAGGCATGGGAGATGAGCTTACTACGAGGGAAGCTTATCACAAATTCAGTCCACGATCATAAATATAATGAAGCACATTTTGACTCGAATCTTGGGTGCTTTGCTGTTTTACGAGCAGGGCGAAGCAGGCAGATTGGGAGAGAGCGAGAAAGTGGGAAGAGCGGAAAGCAAAGGGAATTATAAAGTGGGGTCCAGCAGGGCGCAATTATATTGCCGCGTTCAGCGCTGTGCTGCTTCGAGGGTTGCTTGGCTTTGCTCGTCATACCTGTTGATTGTGCCTGCGAGAAGAGATCCGGAGCATATTTATACTTTGGAGATCGCGAGCCAGAATGCACCTGAGTATTTAAAACTTTTATACGACGACGAATAGAGTGTTAATATTCGGAAATTCGATTCCAGCGTTGAATCTTTCATTAGGGCGAATGAAATTTTCGAAAAAAATGTAGTGAGCTCTGTAGAGAAGTGAAAATACGTATAAACAACGTGGACGGCGTTCCAATGGCGCTGGGGACTCTGTATTTTGAGAACGGACGCGATGTCGATTCCTGCTGTGGGGCACGCATTGCACCCGATCATCAAAGTCGCATTTGAAGCATAATAGGTGTGTTTAGGCTGCCGAGAACGAAGCAGAGAACAAGAGTGAGAGAGAGGAGGAAAATCGTGCGTGCGGAACCAGAAAGCAGAGTAAAAATTAAAAAAAAAAATGACGACGAAGCTGGAGTGAGCGAGACGGAGCGAGAGGCTGGGAGTGCCGATCGGGATTATGGAAGAAAAGGCTGTAGGATGCTCGATCGTGATCGAGCCCTATAGCTCGGACCAATAATCATCGCCCGTTGCCGCAATTACCGTATACCCCGAGGCAACCAATAGCTCGCGAAGGAAGGAGAGAAAAAAAAGGACAAGATGTTGCCGCATCGACGACGCGGGCCTCGTCGCTGCACTCTGTTATTAGGGAATATTATCGTAATGAAGGCACAAGGATCGGCCTCTGTGGTCTCTTCTTATGGTATATCAGAAACGCGATCGTGCTGTGGGTACAGAAAACTGTACGGCGTGTAGGCAGCATCCAACGGATCCAGAGAATCTTCCATATTCATTTTTTTTCTTCTAATAAACAACAAAGAATAACTGACGCCTCTTGATTCTCGGTTTTTTGCTTGTTTGAGAAAAATCTTTGGGGAAAAAAAAGTAGCACGGGCATGAAGGCGTCACTTTTAAAATTCCGGAACATCGTAATGGTAATTCTCGCCATTCCTGCAAATTCCTCCGACGCAAAAAAATAAAAAATCTGAGGGTTCGTCGATAGGATTGCTCAGTCTGATCCTGAATGCAATTGGGGAGCTCTCGGTATTTTAATTGTTTCAGTATTTATTCGAAAGGTAATCGAAGACATGCGCATCTGTGTCGTCGATTCTTCATTTTTTAGGGACGCTTTCATATCCTCGCTGGCACATATCTTTTAAAGGAGAAGGAGAATCGAGGGCTCGACGTTTTGCATAGAGAGAATGAGCTGAGGGAAAAATAGTGGGATAAGAAAAGACGAAGACGGTTGGAAAGTGGTTTGTTGGAAAGAAGATAGAGATGAGAAGAATTTCTGTCTTTTTTTTCCTTCCAAGGGATGTTCACGTGGACGCGGGGAGCATTGAGGGGTGCTAATGTTCCCCGGGCAGGAAACGGCGTCTCCGCATCTCGTCCTTTGGCTGTCTTGCTTCTGCTTGGCCGTCTCATCTTCGTCGCACTCTTTGGCGCGTATTTATATGTTGGTTGATGCTGCTGTTGGAATGGTTAGGTCTATCTCACTCTGTGGACTTTTCGTCTTCGTCTGGCTCTCGCCTATTTTTATTCGTCTTTATCTGTGCGACTCTCGTCGGTTCCTCTCCATTTCCTCTTGAGGACACGGAGGGATAGGGTGCTAAGGGAGAATAGGAGAGCAGCGAATACGAGGGAGCTCTCTCTTTTTTTTTTGCCAGCACTTTGTCGTCTCTTCTCTGAGGCTCTTTGCATCATCGTCGTCGTGGAGAATCCTCTGCCGAAGCGCCACCCTGCGAAAACCACCCTCGGGGCATCGATGCGGTGACAACAACATGCAAACATTCTGGTATTTGCAATTCGAATGCCCGCAAAACGGGGGCGGCAGTTGGGCGCGGTATGGGTTTTCCGAGTGAGGTGAATATAGAGAACTTACCAGTAGACGATGAAACTTATTTTCTCTGTATATATGTGGCTCTCCGTGAGTCTGTGTGCATCGAATATTCGTATAAGAGTTTCCGAACACAGGGAGATCGACACGTAGGAGGATGTAACCGGCGGCACAGGCCAGAGAGACAGCGACGACGCGAGAGTAAACCTCGAGTTTCTATTACACTCCAAATATGTATATTTGTATGAATGGGTCTCGATAAGCCGCACTCTGCCGAATCCGAAAACCATTGATACAAGCACACAAGCGTAAGAAAAGAAAAGATAAAAATTACGATCTATAAATCGAGTTGAAAGAAGCGCCAGCACATTCGCTTCCAATGTTTTGTTATTTTCTGGTCTAATTTTTGTTCAGGGAGCCTCGCTGATTATTGGTCGCACATACAATTCAGTTTTACTCGTGCACGTCGATCGTTTTTTCCATATTTCCTCGAGCCCATTTTTCCCTGGTTCTCGCGCATACTAAATTCCCCTCAATACGCCCATTGTCTGAGAACTGTTATGAATAGTCGACGATTTTTCAAGTCACATATTTTACTTATATATTACGAAAAAGACTGGCGAGCGTTCGCGTGCCAGGGATAAAAGTGTCACGATACGCTAGCAACGATATCCCCATTCGATGCTAATCATGACTGATTTTTTAATGGCTCCTTCTTCGGTGTATGTGTGCAAGTGTGTGTGTGTGTGTGTGTGCTTTTTTTCACGATATTAGAATGATACGTGTCGGCCTCTTGCGTATAATATTTGAAAAACATCAGTTCCGTGATCACATTGACGTATCGCATCGATGTATTCGTAGATATGAACATTAGGGAATTTCTTTGGATGTATGTATACCTGGTCGACGGTTCATACATTTAGGCCCTGCGCGGACTGTCAGCACGCTTCGTCGCCAGAGCAACGCTCGACACTTTCAACTTATCGCGTTTCCATGATCTTTGCTTGATTATACATCAAAGAAAATGTGGCTTTGCGCATGTGTCGGATATTCATGTTTCATTGTGTTCTTGACGGTATCACGAGAGCAGATCGTGCCGAAATTCGTCGTCATCGCGCTCCTACGTTCTCAAACGTTTTCGTACGTATATGGGGAACCTCCGCCATGTTTTACGTTGTGTGTATGTAAAACGAGAGGTATATACCTTGGGTCTGTAACATATAATTACGGATATTATTACAAGCCCCGAAGCAAAAGCGATTCGAGAGCGCCCGAGTCAGCCGACATCGAAGAACCAAAAGATTCACAAACACTCGGGAAACACACACGTGCAGGCATCGGTAACGATTCTATGTGTATAATCGAAAGCATGTTCGAATTCATAATTTTTAGCCGTGGACTCTCTCACGCAAGGCGGCGACTCTTTCGTTCATCTTATAAGATCATATCGTATCGGCTCTCGCTCTGCGGGACTCAGCGGGGCCTCACACGCATACACGCATCATCAATAAACTTGTGTATCGTCCACGAGGATACAGAAGCCGCGAGAACGCTCACGGAGAACGGTGGGAGGTTCCTCGCGTGCGTCCACTCTTAAAGTCCACGTTCACATTGGTACGACCGCATATGAACATGGAGCACGATGGCGACATCAAGATCGCAGTCCCTTTCCTCCCAAGAAAATTCAGCCATTTTGTCGAAAGCCTCGTGCGAGCTCTGTCCACGTATCGAGCTTCGTTTATCGGTTGGGGAATTTTTGTATTTCTGGAGCTTCATGCTCCGAAGGGTATTGGGACGAGCAATATATTTTTTTCTTTGGAATTGCTGGACTTTACGTCTGGCAGAGTTTACAGCCTCGGGGAGCGTTGGAATTTTTATTCTTTTGATCCGACTTTTCATATCCTGCAAATTTTTTCTCCGTTTTTTTTTTTTCATTCCTTGTATATTCTTGTGAATCTCGCAACTCGTAACAACCACCTACACGCGATCTCTCACGTAATGTACAAGGTCTTTAACGCGCCCTGCCACGATATCGCCATATTGAGATCTGTACCAGTCACGCCTCGTGCCTCGAGTTTCCGGTTTCCCTTTCTCTCTTCCTTTCTTTCTTCCCCTTTCACGCGATCTCCATACTCGCGAGGATTTTTCATAAAAAATAGTTCACACAAGTTCTCCGGAGAGTAATGAAATAAATACATTTACTTTGTACGAGCTGGTCCCAAGAGAAATGAAAGAAAATATGTTAGCCGACGCGAATACAAATGAAATAATGTGTTGCCTTTTTTCCCTTATACTGCGGCTCGTCCATGTGGCGTACAAAACGGTTTTAAGGAAAAAGATGCATCGCGTGACTCGTGGGCGTGCCGTGTGACACGCTTCGCCGATCGAAGAACCGACCAACCGGCTTTGAGATACCGCCCTGCATAGTACATGTGTTGAATATGGACAGAACGTCGTCGAAAGTCGCTTGTCGATCGAAAAGGGGCACGAAGCTCGTTCCATGGCACAGTAAAACGCACGAGGCTTACGCCACTTTATTTCCATTGAATTTTTGCAGCGACTAGAGAATCGAGAGCAAAAACAGACGCGAGCCAGACGTCTCGCGTTGTAAAATCTTTCGAGTCGAGCCCCTTTCGTTGCTTTTGCTAAAACATCGACGCGAGGAGCTGCTGCTGGAAATACTTTTATGTTCCTAGTCACGGTAGCGCGTAGAGAGAGAGTCTTGTACGTACTCCCGACAATATCAATTCCTGATGCTAACTGCTACTTCGCGTGTGTACTATCTAGTAACTCACAGAGTATACAGACGAGAGGAAAAGGCAAGTCCGCGCGGTTTGTCTCCGAAAAAAAAGAGCGGTCGGCGTTACCACGTACGAAAAAATCGGGTTTTCCTCTGCCTAGTTTTCGCTCGTCGTTCGACCAAGAGGATTACGAGAATGCGTATTATTGGAGCAGTCAGTTTGATGACGATATAATGTAAACACTTGAAAGATTTGTCGCAAGAGATAAGCGCCGAAATGTTGCTGGCACTGCTGAATACATTTTATAAAATTAATGAACACATATTCGTCGAGGGAGAACGACCTGTGAGACAAAATTTAATCTCATGCGTATATTTCTTACCCGTTCTTCGATTGATGAAGATCGTTCGAATAAAACAAAAGCGGTGCATTTTAAATGCATGTATCGTGAGAGAAAAGCGAGCTCGCGCGTCGAATATGTGAGAGAAAGATATGGGCTGAAGCATTTGATTCCTGCGGTGACGTATTAAATATGTGGTAGCAGCCACGGTGTCAGAGAATTGCTTTAATCAGTAGATTAATTCGTCATGGCCTCCACCGTGTGTGGATCTTCCTTTGTCGGCTCTCTCCTCAACCTCTATTTTCCATACATACATATATATTTAATCTTTCTCTTTCTTTCTTTCTCAATGGCGCGATGCTCTCGCTAATAACAACGATAGTGGCTGAGCGCGTTCGTGCGAGGCTCCACTATACGCACATAATCAACTATTTGTGGTAATGAATATTATGCGCTCCGGACGCGTGTCATTAATAACTCGCCGGACCGCGTGCTCCACCATTTTTTTCCTTTCTCTCCGACCTTTTTATTCTTTTTCCATATAAATACACACGTTCCTTCTTCTTGCAATATCTCCTATCGCTCTGACTCGATCAACGTTATGCCGCGCTACTCCCATGAAAAATAATTGTGAGAGCGTGGAAAAAAATATACGCGAGCGCATCGCGCCGATGCAATTTGTCCTGCCACCGATCATTATTTCACCGACGAAATAGCCATCGGCTCCAAACCCATAAACGAAATTTAGAGCCTACAAATTGTGTCGAATGATATGACCAACACAACGAATTATTAATCCATTCGATTTCATCGAAATTCATTTAATTGATACGTTCTTTTGAAAGCCGGGGAAATGTCATGATTTTTTGACTAAATTTTTCGATTTTAATTGCTCCATCTTTTTTCGGCGGGTCAGTGATAGAATTTGAACGAAATAAGTCGGTAAATGGTTGTCCATTTACATTTCTCGTTCGGGAGACGAGAGGCAATGCTGAGAAAATGGTTTAACGAACTGCAGACGCAGAGGGGCAGCGGGATGAAATGAATTAACGAGAACAAGAGAGAAGTGCGGCGGCTCACACGGATTAGAAGGTTCACACACCAAGCGAGATCAGAGTATTTCTTGCGGCACTTGGGCTACTATGCTCTCTGGTCAAACAGTGTGTCGCCTTTCGTATTTATCGGGCAAGTTCTCACCTCAGGCTCATTTGTCTTCTGTGTTCTGCAGGGGGTCGCGCCCGAGCTTTCGAACCCTCGGCACGGCCCGGCACAGGATCATGACCAAATGAAAGAGTGAGCTAGCAAGATGGTGGCGGATTCTTCAGCGCTATAACAACTGACCCTTGCGCTTTGCGAAGGACCTCTACGATTATACTTCTCGTTGATCCTCGTCCCGGAATCCTTTTAGCCACATACAACGCGAAATAAACTCGAAAATGTCGCGAAACGAAAAGTTAACCCAAAAATCAACGATATCAGATTATTCCTGTCCACCTTGCCTGCCCAAATCTTTTATAATACAGACGTGCAAAATAAAAAAAAATTGAGCACAAAACAAAACGACGCTGCAAAGAAATAAAGTTATTATTTCCTCAATTGTTAAAATTCAAATTGCTACGAAATGATGAAAAATTCGAGATTATTAAAAAAAGAAAGGAATCACACACTTTTTTTTCTGGAGTAGTGCCGTTCGGCTGTGCCCGACTGTCCACTTCACCCTTGTCCCCCTCCTGTGTGAACTCTGGCCAGCGAGAAGAACGAGACACAGAGGAATCTTGCCTCGAATTTGGGTGTAGCATATGCATAATATCGCAAACGTCTCTGCTCTTCTCATCTCGAGCCGAAATATTTTTTACTCCTCCATATAGAGTCGAGAGACTTTATGAAAATCGAGTATTCGATCAACGTGGTTTTTTTCTCAGGACGTTGAGGAATATTCAATACTTTTAGCCATTTAGCTCGCGAGGCGACATTGTAAATATTATTGAGGAAGAAACAGTCGAATGAAAATTTTTCAAGTTGTTATTCACGATGTTTAGTATATACTGCGAGGCGAACATTATCGTCGATCGTTGGAAATTTTATTGCAGGGCTTATATTCGCTACGAGATTAGTTTGAAAAGAAAAATCTAGAGTAGTTTTTGGCACAATTAAATTTGCAAGCATTTTCTGAATTTTCTTCTCTCTCGTATTTATTGCAGCGGTCAGAGTAAGGGTCTAGCCGTGCTCCGTTCGAGCATAAGTATTTAATGATTGTATACAGTTCGGGCACCCTTAATGGCGCGCACTATTGGGAAACGAGTTAGGTTTTGCCGCAGATGCACCTGAAGCCAAGAAGCCTTTTTTGTGGTTCGACCCTCGCAGCAGGTTCAACGAAATCGTTTTGAATATTAAGCGATCGATATGCTAAGAGAAAAATCGAATGATTTTGCGTACGAGCTCTTTCGAGAGATTAGAAATGACACAATTTCGTCGGAGAGAATTGAACGCGTTAGGAAAGTGTTGAGAAAACTCTTTCCTTCGAGAAAAGATGAGAAATCTGCGAGTGCACAAGCACAAGTGTGCGCATACGAATTTCATGTACGTAGAGCGTTCAACACCGTCTCACGAACGAAGGGATGTTCCATGCGACGAAGCTTTTTTGTCAAGTTTCGCGAAGAAAACGCCGGCAGCGAGACAGAGAGAAAAATAAAGAGTAAAACCGTTTTTCCAACAGCCAAGGGCACGCCGAGATGAAAAAGTATTCTTGTGCTTTTAGTCGAGACTACGGACTCGACAACGAACACTACTACGGGGCATCATTTTTCAACGGCGCTATGCCAGCGTCTTTCGTGAACGCCGATGCGCTCGCTCCTTGTGAAGCAATCCGGCAGTGGGAAGAGCGAGAACGGTGTATACGGCTGCCGCCGGCGACGTCAAACGTCAGCGAACGATATAGTCTCGCATCCAGCGCCACGTTTTTTTTCTCACTACTTTTATATAAGATATTCCTGGTGAACGTTATTCCTTCTTATTCCTCGCTACGACTCGTCCAAATTCTTCAATGTTCCTCGGCGTCAGATGTTTCATTCTGGATTGCCAATCGTAGGAGGAATAAAATGGTAAAGTTTCCAGTGCATCGTGCGTTATAATAACGGAAAAAAAACAAATTAACGGAAAAATCCCCGCACACTGAAGGAAAATGGTCCACGATCCGGTTTCTCTTAATTGAGATCAACTTTGTTGCGCAAAACTGAGTCGGTAAAAATCTTACGAGGTCCATCCGAGTTTGTCGAGTAACTCGAAAAAAATTGGTTGACTTTGAATTTGAGAAAAAAAAAAAAGAAATGACGAGCATCTGGGCACGGTTTCGAAGAAAATATGGAGAAAACGTCTGCTGGGAAGTTGAGCAACAATTCAACAAAGAACTAGATACGAGAAGGTGAAGAAATGGACGTATGATATAGCCAGGAATCGGGGACTGCAGTAGGCGAGCAATGAAAGAAAGAAAAAGGATGTGAGTAAACGGAAGGAGAGGATATCTCGGTGGGTTCGCGAGGAGCTTGGTACGTAGGGCACGTTCGACGACAGCGCGACCACCGTCAATGTATGCCGCCCGCATAAACTAACAGGCGCATCCGATTTTACATAAAAATGGGCTGGTTGAGGGCGAGGGTTTGTTGTACAAGGGCGAGAAATCGTGTCGTGGATACGCACGGGTGTGATTTTTCAGAAGTGATGCTGGACCGTGGACGTGACGACCAGCGAGGATCGGATGATCGGAACGAACCGGACGAGGAAGTCGGTTCTTGAATTATGATTGTGGGTTTTCGTGCTCGTTCCGTTTCTAACGACGGGCTACGAAATCTCAACGATTTCAATATAAAGAGGAGCCAAAAGGAAGCAGAAAAAATGCATCAATTAAACGTCGTTGCAATAACTGCACGGGCAAGAATTACCATGCGAAAAAAAAAAACAGTTTGTACGGTAGGAGGAAAAGAAAGGAATAAAAAATTCGTGCAATAAAATACGTGAACGACATTTCTCGAGGAAAAATTTCTGGTTGAATCAACGATTTATAAATCTGGCCAATTTCTGGCCAAAGTCACGTACCGTCGTGGATATTATTCGTTGAGAATGCAATTTCTCTGTCTCCTTTTTTTCGTCTATCTGTATATAATCTCAAAGCTACCGGAGAGCCCTGGTTTCGGTGCAATTATTTGAGCGTAAATCGTGGAGATGTGAGTTTCCTCGTGCGTCGGATACGTACGGGAGCGTATAGGTATTACGGAGCCTGGTAAAGGGGAACGAGGGAAAGAGCTGGGACGTCGTGGAACGAGGAGAGAGAACGAGACCAAGTGAGTCTCATAGCGCGGAGTGACGATCTCTGCGGATGGATGGATGCGAATGCAATTGTTTAATTGGGGAAACGGGGAATTCGGCGAGAGAACGAGCAAGCACGTTCGGTTAAAGGGTAACGAGTGGAGAGTGAGAGAAACGGAAGGATCATCCATCACTCGGTGCTGAGGCCTCTGCTGCGAGTCTGTGTGTGTAATCGTGAATCTCGCACGACTTCTTTCGTATACATACGCGACGGAGCGGCGTGGCTCGTGCTTTACGAAACTCTCCGCAGGCTCTCTTCCGGTAGAAATGATACGGGCTCTCTCCTCGGGGCTTCCTCGGGGGAGAAGAAAGTAAGACAGTCGCTGGCAACGAGATTATATGTAGGCATTTGAATTTTCGAAGGGTTAAAGCGAGTCGAGCACCGCAGCAAAAAGGGACGCGTTCGGGCGAATAGACTCTGACGGGAAGAGATCCTGTGAAGAAAACGAATGTACGGGTGATGCTTCGCATGGATTGACAACCGTTGATTGCCTTTCATTCGATGCTCAACGCTCATTCATATGAGAGTATCGTGATAGAGTGAGCTCGAAGTTGCTGGTTTCTCTAGAAATCATTCAACTAACCGTTCAACGTTTTTTGCACTTTCGAAAAAGACCCGGACGCTGCTACGTATATCGCGTGGTGTCGATACGGGAAAAATAGAAACGATCGCGTTTATCAACTCGAAATTATGGAGTTTTCTTGGTTCCGGAACTGAAACAGCGCGCCCGAGAACATGGGCCGAGAACTAAGGAGCGCAGGAGTTGGCGGCATGTATGGAATCGAGGAATAAGCCAAGTTGTAGTTGGTAGGCGAGTAGCAAAGTGTATGGCCGGGTAATAGGTGGAAGGAGAATAAAAAGAGGAGAAACAACGAAGAAGATTCTGGTCGAAACCACAAGCCGGCGTGCCTCGTAGCCGCGCGCGTCCACCCCTGGGACTTTTGACTAATGAGTCGGCGCGTCCTCGACGTTATTAGATCGGCCGAAGGAGTTTTTCGAGTTGAGAGAGGATGCGGAATGGCTTGAACGAACGGGAAAGAGATGGAGAAAGACAGGAAGGTGTGCAACGAAGTATGGGCCCTCGGATGGGAGAAGCAATGCTGCTGGAAGAGAAGAGCACGACTTCTACCAGTTTACCGCATCGCATCACCGCATCGCGGTAGAAAGAGCGCAAAAGAGAAAAGAAAACGGGGGACGAGACCGAGAGCACACATACACCGCGAAGGATGGGTAATGATACGCCTGGATCCCGTTTCTTATTTGTCAAACGTCAAGCACAAAAGCCATTGCAATAAGAGGGAACACCGAGCTCAAGATGTATATATACACGTTTTTTCTGTTGTCCTTCTCACTCCTCTCGCCTTCTCCTGGCATTTCTCTGCTACGTTTCGTTTATATCGTGCCCAGCGTCCATTCTCAGGCACAATCCTTCGTCACATATTCTCTCGACATGGTGGATTTTGCCGAGAGATCCTAATACCCCGGCAAGTATTATTCAAGAAATTCTCCGTTCCTCCGCTCTTGTGATTATTGCTAACTTTTAATAGTATGATTATTAAATGAAGGGCTCGGAATTATCAGCGTTTTTGCTCACATTTTTCTCTTCCTTTTGCTTCGGCTTCCTCGAACCGCTTACCGCGTCCTTCCTGCTTAGGATTTACTGATAAACGCTTGTTTTTTTCCACAATCTTCGTAGATGAGGGTCTGCCAACTCGAAGAAATCTGACGATCTCGCGAAGAGTTATTTTTTCTCTGTCGTGCGCTCGTTATATCCGCAGAAATCCTGCTCGCTTTACGAATATCTATTGTGGATAATTGAGACGCTTTTTTTGCCCGCAATCCACATTACCCAACTGCAACGTCACCGAACTATTTACGTTAGTTATTTTTTCCTCCATTCTGCGCATGAAAACCCCAACAACGAAACGAAATGAAACAATAATTATAAACGCAAAAACCCCAGAGTCAAAAGAAAAAAGAGATTGAGAGACGTCGAACGGACGCACGGTCAGTTCACTCTCCTCGAGGCCAAGAATAAAATTGGTCTGCGGCAGCACCAATCGCCGCTTGCTTATTAGCGTTTGACGTTCGATCACTCAAATGTGTGCCGCTTTTATATACAGTCCATAGGCGTGTAAGGCCGTTTCGAGTATACACGGGGAATTCCATATTCAATCGACCTTTCCAAATGATCCATATCCAATTTTTCATCCTGCAGCCTCCAAAACGCCATAAAACGAATTTTCTTCCATTTTTCAACTTTTCCCTCATAATCGTCCCGAAAATCGAACGTGTGCATTCCTAGAACAGAAAAAAAACACGGCGTATCATTTGATCGCGTTTCTTTTTCTCCGAAGGCTACGAAACGTATTTTTCGAAATAATTTGCTCGATATATTTTTTTTAATTAGTCAATTTAGTTAATTTATTTCGCAAGGGACAGTATGCAATTGGTCCGGGCCAATTAATGACGATTGATGGATCATAATTAATTTATTCTGTAGAATTATTCGAATAATTTCTTATTCGCAACTGAAATGAATAATTCAAGCAATTCAAGTCAGAGATGATGAAATTTTTCGTAATTCGGTTGTTTTGTTGGAGATTCTCACACGATATCATGTTATTCCGAATATAATGGTATCTCTCGGGCAACATGCTGCCAATTGGCTCGAGGCGGTTCTCGATGTAACTCACGTCGTAATCGGCCAAGTAGCCCCCGGCAAAAAGCGGCCGAGAATTCGGGATAAAATATATTTGAAGTATGCGTAGGCTCGCCGGAGTAGGATATGCGCATATACAGCGGAGAGTTGCTGGTAGAGACAAGTTCGTCAAGTCGCTGAGCCTCCATTTATCATATTTTGTTGTATTTTTTAAAGAGCCGCGTTTCCATTGTCACCTGAGCGTCTTTATACTCGAATCTCGGTTTATCGCGGCGGTAGGTATACACGATTCGGCTTACAGGTAGATTGTATGGCCAAGAGCGGCGGCACAATAATTCGCTCTGTGGCTGTTGGTTCGTATGCGTATCTTATAAGGTACCGAGGCCGCCGCGATTGGAATCGCGAGATTCGTGATGCGGCTGTGGGAGAAGAGTTGAAAGTTCCTTTAATCCTTTTTTTTAAACTATTTTTAAAAATTATGAGTCGCACGTTACTGCGATGAGAACGAAACGATCGGAGCTCGTGTCCGGGCATTGGCTTTTAAAAGAAAATGACGAACGAGAAAATATTCGGCTTTAAAAAAAGCAACAAAACACATACCGTCACGAGGGATCCTTTGATCGAATCTCATTTGTTGCACGAAACAAGCGAATAGAATTACTTTTTTTATTCGTACATCGCATACCATATTTTTTCTCTTTGAATCGTGTGACCTGGCTCGGTCCTACTCTTGTTCTTGTGTCTAATGATATATATCCGGTGAAACTCCCACGAATTAAAAAGATGGAGAGATTCAGTTCGTACAGATTTTCATTCCTCGTGACTGGAATCGTCATTTTTTGTTTGATCCACGCCGCCGAATAGACGTGGACGAGAGACAACGAATGTTTTGCTTCGACGCATCCAATAAATTTTCGGCAACCGAACTTCTCCCTACTACAGCCTTGATCCTCGAGAAGCAAACGCGTGCGCTCGAGCCACCGCAACCGAAAAGAAAGTATCATAATTTTTAATGAAAGTTTATAGCCGAAAAATATATCGCGTTCGCCAGCGACAAAAATAATGGTCAACATTTCCTGCTCTGGTATTATTTTCGAGGCAGCGAGGGTTAGGCGTGCATATCTATACATTACAAGAAAATGCAGCAGCAATGGGCGAGATGTAACTAGCAGCAAACGAACAGCACACTATGGGATTTACGAGAAGCGAATGGAGGCAGAAAATTAACGATTCTCTGGTTTGCCGGGGGATGGAGAGAAGAGCCAAGAGAGGGAGAGAGTAGAAAAGAAACACGGAGAACGCGGCTATAGGGGTGAAGTTTTTCTTAGCGTTTTAATATAAATGCGGCTGGCGGTTGGCCGCTCGCGACTTCGTCGAGTTATAAGCGAGACGCGCTTCTCTGAGAGCGAAACACCGAGCGCTCGAGAAAGAACGACATACAGCAACAAAAGGTAAGAGAAAAGGAAAGAGCGCGACGGGTGCAAAGCTTGGCCGCTTGTTTGCGGCAGTTTGTGCCAAGCCAAATGAAGAATGAAGCTGAAATTATTTGGTGGAAAACAGTGAAACAGGACGTGGAAACGACAACGTTGAGATTTACAACGACAAGAAGAGAACGTGAGTTGTTACGAGGGCCTCGACTCTTCGCAAGATATATATGCGTATTTATAAAAACGCTATTAAGGGTGACGACAAAATGAGGAATTCTTATAAATTCTCTACATACACGACATTCCCACGTAGCGAATTATTTTTATTTCCGGTTCGAGAGCCAAAATTTAAAATTTTTTAAAAAATTTCGTACGTGCGGATTAACGGTCTTAATTATTTAATTATTCTCAAAGTCATTTACCGATCGAGTGACTTTTCGTTCAAATTGAATAAGTCACACCTCTGGGATAATGTATATAAATGCCTGGAAGTTGTCTCCGTGAGTTCTCGCTACTTTTCGTCGTTTTGTGTCAGTCCAGGAATCATTGCTCTATTACGGATTCATCCCTCTCTCGTTAGGGGTTGAAAAGGGAGCTGTTATTATAGCTGGCATTGCCCATAAACGCTCCTCCGATTTCAACATCTTACTCCTTTTCCTTTCTTACATTAAACCGCACACTCTCGTCTTTCACCGTAAAAATCCCAGCGTTCGTCTTCTCTTTTATGGCCAACCAATAATGAACCTTTTTTTTCGGTATAAAACTTGATTTGTAACTCGGTCTCGGTTTTTCGGTTGCGGAAATTCCTCCGCGACGTTGTAACTTCTTCGTCTCTCTTTCTCTCATTTACTTTCTCCCTCTATCGCGTTTTTGCATCTTACACTCGAGGCATTCATTCCTCTCGGCAGCAGCAGGGAAAACCACAGGAGAGAAAAGTATCTCGTTCTCGCTTGCGATATCACTCGCGACTTGCTCATTACTCACGGCGTCTTATCGTTGTCGCCTCAACCCAACGAACAGAGACACTGTGGCAAGGGACGATCGAAAAATCTGGTTTTATCTGTATGGAGCCCTAATAACACGTTCCGCGATCCAGTTATTTAATCGGGAAACCTCCATCTTTTCGGTGTGGAAATTCGTTCCTTTCGACGATCCAGCAACGCAATCGCATTATTAAAAATTCAAGCTCCATAAGTTTGCAGGTGCAAATTTCGCTTTTGCAAGAAAAATTCATGCCATCATTTCTTTTGACGATTTCGTCGTGTGGATGTCGTTCTGGAAAAATCAAATTTTGCTCACAGTTGCATTTCCATATCTGCCTGAAAATGCTCGACGGATGTACAGTCGGGAGACCATAATTCGAGCACTTTTTTTCTTGATACCCCGACACTTCGATATATACGTATTTATATGTATAGGAAGCCTTTACTGCCGCGATAGGAACCAATAAGTATTGAGCCGCAAGTAGCTGGGGTGTAAGGCAGCGAGAAACGTGCGCTGAGTGTTTCTTATCAGTGAATTAGCAACCCCATGGGTTGTCATTTCGAACGACAACCTCGCGATATTCTGGTGCGGTTCCTTATGCAACTTTCTGTCTCGATTTCGGGCTCCAACCCCGCGAGAACCTCTGATGATGATGAGCCAAAGATCGAACGAATATAGGGACAGGTATCAATCACTCAACATCTCCGGTGACTCCGTCCGCGTTCCGCAATGACTTTTCAGATACGAAAAATAGTATCGATACTCCTTGTCCCCTTTTCTTTATTTTCACAAAATTACAACGATTTTCCAAAGTCATAAGACGGAGTCGTAAAAATATCTTGTACGAATCCATCGCGAAAAGATAAAAAAAATAAAAGTATCGCCTCGAAATTTGTTTCAGGGACGATTTAGGATTTACTCCAATTTTTCAATAAAAAATTTTAATTTACGTGAATTTCCCCTGAATGTGTGCCCTCTGTCAATCGTCGAAGAGCTACTGTCGTCGCAAACTAATTAGGGATGCGAAATAATCCACAAAAGGTAATCCTTGCTCCGCCTTTCTTTTGGCTAATCCCTTAATCTTGTCACGGCAATAAACCAAGGAATTACTTCAGCATTGGTGTACTCGTCGAGTGAAATGTTTCAAAGGAAAATGAGGGATAGATGAGGGACATCTATAACATTGATGGAATTTATTTCTCCAGAATTTCAAAAATTGACATGAGCCGAGAGAAGCAACACAAATTGATTCAACAAAGTCTTTCCTACCGTTTTTTCAGTCTTATTTCTTTTTATTCGTGGATGTCTTCAGCCTGTTTTTCAAAGATGGAAGACCGTACGATGAGCATGTTTCTCGCATCAGTCTCTAGTGATATTTTTATACGAAGGACACTGTGTTATCGTGGGGTATATCATGTATGTAGGTTTATAGATATATGTATGACTTGCCCGCCGCTCCATGAAGTCTTCATTTATTATGCCGTTAGTTATCGGAGCTTTTCGTCTGATTTCCCTGGCAACAATGACGCGGCTCAGTTTGAGGCCTTGGCAACGATGTGTGAACGTCAGAGAAACGCGGTTTCACACTGGATCACGTTTCCTCATCGCCCTGGCGCGTCGTCGGCCTTGACGGTGTGTGATAACTCATACGGAGTTGGAAATCTATTGAACCCAGGAGGTTATCGTTGTTCGAGGCTCCGTGTTGAGTGTTTCGGTGCATTGAAGGATTGTTAGAACTTTTACACTCGTGCAGATTGAAAATGTCAGGCTGACAGGGACGAAAAAGAAAAAAATTGACGATTTTTAAAAAATGGTAATTCAAAAAGGTTTGAATTGGAAAAGGGACGAGGGAAATATTCTTGTGACAGGTTCTCGGGATGTCGTTGGTGAAAATTTGCCCATAAGAATGAGGTCGATCCATTGCATGGTCCATCGAGAGCTCTGAGACGAGAAGATATGGGGGTGGCATGGAAGGACATGAAAAAAAGAGGGTGGAAGAATGTCAAAGGGTACGAAGAGGTAACTGAACAGCAAAACAGAGAGAGAGAGAGAGAGAGAGAGAGAGAGTGAGAGTGAGCGAGAAACGTAAGAGCAGTAAAGAAGAGGAGGCCACACGACGTGGGCCTTCAGGAGAAGTGATGGATGAACGTTTGGCACGACGAGCATGCCAGTCTGACATGTTTATACGCAACCTGTCTGTAGCCTCGGCGAAGCCTTCACGTGTACGACGAAGTGGAGGAACACAAGCTATCGGAATAGCAACAAACACGTACAACATATACCTGTCCATGTTTTTAAGGGAGTGAGAGTGAGTGTATATGAATAAAGTTTTGTTTGTGGAACGACGAGAAAGGAAGAGAGAAAGAGTGCACGGAGGGTCCTCACGATTTATCCTCCCATGAATGCCCCAGAATTTCTATGCCGAAGCTCTGGCTGAGAAACTGGTGTGCTAAGAGACCATACGAGAAATGTTTACGACATTCATCGATGCCCAACACAGCAAAGGGCGTATCTCTCTGGGTTTCTCGAGCAATACGACGTGGCTGGAGCTTTTCGTTCTCCAACTGTTAAATTCGTGCTGTACCTGTGAGAGTCTCGTCTCTTTGTTCTGTAAAGAGGGAGAAAGAAAGAGGAAGTAGAGGCAGCTGGACCTTAAGCGGGAAATAATACAGTCGTTGTGATTAATCAACGCTTGCTCGCCTGTGAGCCTTTCGCCATAGATATATCCACAAGGTATCACCGTATACGAGGTGTACACGAGCGTAGAGCACAAGTCGTCGACCACCTACGAAGAAAAGTCGAAGGGATCCCACTCTTACAGGACCAAACATCAAAAAAGGGAGGCAGGAGGAAGGGAGGGGGGTTCAGGATGATAAATGATGCAAAATAGGAGCTGTCTGTTGAGAACAACACGACAAAAATATTTCTATATATTTTAACAATCCAGTAAATACTTGCTCCGATTGTCTCGCAACTTTTTTTTCGTCCTGATACTTGGGGAAAGGTCATTATTTCGATGGCACGTTTCGAAGAGAGACAACGGCTAAGGTTCAATGATAATGACACCTGATCGTTGGATTATGAGCATTTGCCAGATAAAAAATAGGACTGAAATGTTTGCCTTCTGAACGAAAGATAATACGTGGACATACGCGTTAATCCATCGGAGCAGGACACGTTTTACTCAATGCAAACATTTCAATGGCTCGAGCGCATTAAGGGATGTTTACTCGGAGCAAATCGTACGCGGCTGCTTCGATGTCCCTCTCTCGGTCGTTTCACCCTCCTTCGAGCCTTTAATTGCGTCTCAACCCCTTTCCCTCCCTTCCTATATTAATAATCAACCTGTAAGTTATTTTTTATCATTCTTCCCTTTTGGTTATTTATTCGTTGTCTTTGGGCATGGATTATTCCTTTTTTCTCGTATATGAGAAACGAGTATGTCAATGTGCTCTTCATCAATCAGTCGTACAACTAGATATCACTTTTGGGCCATTACGAAGATTTTTATATCCACTTGCCGAGAGTTCACGATTCACGATTCAACGCTCGAGAGATCATAAATTTTTCACGTATTTTCGGAAAGTCGTGGGTTTCTATCCCGTGGCGAAATCGGCCAGAGCGGTTCGGGGGGATTCTTCCTGTGGCTAAGCTGTAAGTAGGACGGAAGATTTTTCGGTTGAGTATGAATAAATTCATCGACGTTGCGAGAAAGCGCTGATAGTAGAGAGAAAGAGGAATAAAGAGTGAGCAGCAAAAATTCTTTGGGTTGAGAGGCGGATGGGGTGGATTTTCTCGCAGAGGGATGAGGACGGCGTCCCGGGTCGAAGAACACGGGGGAGGAATTGTGGTTTGCGAACGGCCAAAAAGAGTTTGAAACTGCTTGCTCGCCCCTATATTATAAATATCAGCCATGAAAGATGGCGCAGACAGCAGTAGGGAGGCAATGCTTGCTGGGGCAATGACTGTGCGAGGAATGGCTCGCGGGGAGGCAAGGCTGTTCCGAGAGCGACGAAACGCTCCTGGGTAAAGGAGTGGAACAGAACCCGGAATTAGCATAATCAGAATAATTTCCACCAGCTGACAGCGCCCTCATTCTTTTTCCGGGCGACGATTCTGCTCAAGCGCGCCCAAGTGTGCCAATGCTTTCTTCTTTCCGTCTTTTTCTATATTTTTTCATTATTATCATTTTTGTCTTGTTTTTTATGCTGCATCCTCGGGTTTCCGCGACTTTCCGAGCTCCTCAGTCCCCGGATTTTATAAACAAACGCAGTCTCTTGAATCGAGCCGAACATTTGCGCAAACATTTTTTCAATCAGCGATCGCGTACGAACGCGAGAAAAAGTAATTGATGAAGAATTTGGCGTAAGTTCAATATCGCGCATCGTTAAATCGACGATCCAGCATCGAGAAAGAGAAAGAGAGAGAGAGAGAGAGTTGAAAGTATAAGTATAAATGGAAAGAAAAGCAGAAGCGTATAAGACGGCGCGGATGGCTCTTCTCTCCCCATGCACACTGTACAAAGATCTGCTACTGCCGGAAAAGTTGCAGGTCACGTATAGTTCGGATACTTGCCGCAGTATGGTGCCTTCCACGAGCAGCGCGAGGTTTTCTCGATGTCTCGAATATATCAAAGTTCATGCGTTTCTACCTAATACTATTCGCGTGTGCACCGCGAACGCCTCCCCAGCCATTCCCAGCACTTCAATTCTCTTATGTATATGTATATTTTTCTTCACCTTCAGCACCCTCTCAAAAGAGCTCTCTCCTGCGAAGAGAACTGCCTCACATGCGGTCGAACGTTTTTTTTGCCCTCGATGCCCTTTCTCGATCCCTCCGGCTCTCTCTCTCCGATCTTTATTCATTCTCCGCATCTCTCATTTCAATTTTTCTCCGTTTTAACTCACAGGTTAAGGGCTACGAGGGTTTCGCGAGGCGCGCGGATGAATCGCAAAGTGGTCCCGCTCTCAAGAATTTTCCAGGAGCCCGATGATTCTTCAGAAAAGAGTATCCACATGAAAGTCATTTATAAACTTGACCATGGATATGGAAAAAAAATCGTCCGGCGAATCAATCGCGCTTTTCGATTCTTCATTTAGTCCCCTTGCGAAAGTAGGCGAACAAATTGAAAAATACCGATTGATTGATTGTGTCCGGTGAGGCTTGAGGCGTAGCGGAAAAAAACGTTATAATTGTGCAGAAATAAAAGTTTTTTTTTTCTTCATTCGATTCAGGTAGTGAAATGCAGTCCAAAAAAATCTAAAAACAGGTGAACGTCGGGTGAAGTTTCCAAGCCTTCAGGACGGTCGCGATGGACAAATAAAAATGGGCCGAAATAAATAAAGTGGCTAAGCACATGGAGGATTGGAGTTCGCATCCAATGAGTGAAATATTTAATACAAAGTCGAAGAATAAAGTGATGGTGAGTCTTGCCAACATATTCTGCGATCGACAAGGGTGGCAGGTAAGTCGGGTCGCATAATATGGCATAGAAATATATTTATATGCGAAGAGTTCGGGATTGGTGAGAAGGAAGAATTGACGATGCGAAAGAGACGAGAAAGAGAGAGAGGGAGAGAGAGAGAAAGATGGTATGGGATAAGCGGATGGTAGGGCGCGAGAGGAGTGGAGGATTTCGCGTACACACGAGCGATCGCCTATGGAGTGGGTACGCATAAGGAAAAGGGTGCCAGGGACGACGATGCTGGCGTCGGTGGCAAGGGAGAATCGAGGGTGCGAGCACGAGAGAGAAAGAGAACGACAGAGAGAGAGAGAGAAAGAGAGAGGGAGATGAAGGGGGTCGACCGGAGGTTTCAACCATGATTTCCATTCGCCAGCCATCCATCTTGTTTGAGACTGGAAACTGACAGATAGACGTGGATCCGAGTGCCGGTGACGTGGCAAGTCTTGCACCGTTATACGTGTATTCATGAAACTCCAAGTTACGAGTATCTTATACAGAGCCATACAGAACTCACGAATTTACGTCACTGTTCCTATCATTTTTCCTTATCGAAATATCTAACGGAATGAAATCGTCTTGGAGTTACAAAAACGTGGATTTTGGAACGAATAAAAATAGCAATTTATTGCTATTTGCTTTTCGTTATAATTCGAATGAATTATTATTAAATTATTATTATTATTATTCAATTATTTACCGACGGAAGAATTATGTAATTCCAATAAAAAAATTGCAACGGCTGGAATTTTCCATTCGGTAGAAACGAGTCCCAAGTTTTTGGAATATTGAACAGTCTTCTTTAGAATTTGATATTATCTGAACGGGAGTCATGACGAAATAAATTATTGAAGGTACGTTTTCCGAAGTGAAAAATTTTGATGGATTTGTCGAATTTCGAATTAGCTTTGAACTTTTTTACATTTCCCGTTCTCTACGATAAAAATTCCAGGATTTTTAGATACGTTCGTTATTGTATGTATTCGGAGTTTTTGTGGGTAACGATGAAATAAGGTTCGCAACAATGGGAGTTTTTTTTTACAGGGAATCATTGAAAAATGATGATTCATTTATATGAATTACAACAATGATTTATTACAATTATAAAGAAACAAGCCGAGTCGACTCTTATTTCAAGACTTTGAGATGATCGCAGCATCTCTTTTTACATCGCAGACAATCTTAATATCGAGATAAAATGTTTTATACAC